>SEYY01019159.1:37500-40000 GCA_009176605.1 Armadillidium nasatum | reverse complement strand
AAATAAAAATTTTTTATTTATTATTAATATTTTTTTTTTTACACTTTTCCAAAATTTTGTTAAAAAATTTAATTGCACACGAAGGAGGGAAGTCGCTAAAAAACTTTTCTTTTAAAAATTAATAATAATAATAATAATAATAATAATAATAATAATAATAATAATAATAATAATAATAATAATAATGACTCAAAAATTTAAGTTATATTTCAGTAGAAATTTCTACATTAAAAACAAGAACAGCACCTTATGAATATATATATATATATATATATATATATATATATATATATATATATATATATATATATATATATATATATATATATATATATATATATATATATATATATATATATATATATATATATATATATATATATATATATATATATATATATATATATATATATATATATATATATATATATATATATATATATATATGCTTTGGTGGATTGCATTTTAAACATTTTGATAAGAACACTAAAAACAACAAATGTACATTTATAAAAAATACACACAACAAATTCATTTAAAAAAAATCCTTTGAAGTGATATATATATATATATATATATATATATATATATATATATATATATATATATATATATATATATATATATATATATATATATATATATATATATATATATATATATATATATATATATATATATATATATATATTATATATATATATATATATATATTTTAAGTACTTAAGTAGCATGTGTTAAAAAAAGACAAAATTTAAAATATAAATTAAATTAAATATTTTTAAACTTTCTTTCTGTGTCGTTATTTAAATTTGAAAATGGACTCTCCCTCCCCCAACCCCCGAAATAGTCTCCCTCTCCCTAAAATACATTTCTATTTTCATCCAAAATAGTTACAAATAATGCGAAATAGATTTTAAAATTTTTAAACACAACTATTTATTAATAAGTAATAGAATATGCTACCCAAGGCCTTTCTATATATATATATATATATATATATATATATATATATATATATATATATATATATATATATATATATATATATATATATATATATATATATATATATATATATATATATATATATATATATATATATATATATATATATATATATATATATATATATATATATATAATATATAAATAAAACAACAATAATAATAAATAATAGTAATAATAAAAATATATAATAATAATAATAATAATAATGATAATAATATCACAGTAGATGAGTTGAGTTTGAACATCTGTACACAAATAACTCTTTTCTTTATTATAATAATAATAATAATAATAATAATAATAATAATAATAATAATAATATATAATATATATATATATATATATATATATATATATATATATATATATATATATATATATATATATATATATATATATATATATATATATATATATATATATATATATATATATATATATATATATATATATATATAGCGCAGTTCTGCATCTCTACCAAGGTACGAACTTGCGCTCTTGGAGGGATAGACAACAAACACAATTCTCAAACAGAAGAGTGGAATGATATAAGAAAAGGAAATTAAAGTTTTCTGTCAGGGAATAAAATTCAAACAGAATTAAATAAATATCCAAATTGAAATAAAATTTGAATGAAACAGAACTACATAATCAATAATCACATCAACATTTAAGGAGCAGAACAATGAATTTCTTCTGAAAAGATGTTCGATAAACTCACTTTAAAAATCAAACTCCAACTACTTGAACTTATTTAAGTTAATAACCTGGCAGAGGCTAAGGTGTGGGGAAACAAAATTATATATCAAATTCTAAAGTATGCTTATAAACAATATTTGATATCTTAATGTTATTAAACTTCAAAAGAGAAGTTTTTTAATACAAGTGAAACCAGAGTGATTTACTCTTACACACAAACCATTCAAATTAACGCCATCAAACATAATGAAAAGACCAAAGGAACTTATTTTTACATAAAGATAAAGCCAAAGATTTTATAATCCTAAGCACAAGTTTACAGACTGGAACTGCAAATGTTGCTTCTATTCTAAGTAGTCAATTTGTGAGATAAGTCATAACAAATGCGAAGAATGTTACTACGAAACTAAACGTGTAGGAAGATTTTTACCTATAAAAGAGTCTTTAAGAATTTTAATTTCCAATAAAAAATGGAAAATCAAATCAAAAGAGAATGTAAATATTATATTAACAGTGTAGGCATATAGTTTAAGAACCATATATATATATATATATATATATATATATATATATATATATATATATATATATATATATATATATATATATATATATATATATATATATATATATATATATATATATATATATATATATATATATATATATATATATATATATATATATATATATATATATATATATATATATATATATATATATATATATGAGATCAGAAGAAAAATTTTGATACAAATAAAATGTGAAAATTTATTTCAAAACTATTAAG
>SEYY01019159.1:7500-35000 GCA_009176605.1 Armadillidium nasatum | reverse complement strand
CTGGATGAAGGATGAGAATAAATTGATAAAGGAATTTGATTTCCGTATGAAATATATGCCTTGTATATCTTTTGGGAATACAAGGAATTGAATGAAATACTCATTGTTAAATAATTTTGTTAGGATTTGTTAAAACAGGAACCACCCAAAATATAATTACGTCTTCTACCAGAAGTGATTATTCTTTTTCAATTCAAACACTTTAGAAATGTACTGAAGCAATCA
Organism: Armadillidium nasatum; assembly: GCA_009176605.1. Taxonomy (NCBI): domain Eukaryota; kingdom Metazoa; phylum Arthropoda; class Malacostraca; order Isopoda; family Armadillidiidae; genus Armadillidium; species Armadillidium nasatum. The sequence continues at coordinate 34,775 of SEYY01019159.1, read as the reverse complement.
ATAGATGGAGTTGAGGATAGAACGATGCTATTAAGGTAATACTACTGGGATTTTAAATTTGTCTTCTAAAAACTATAGTAAATATTTATGGTTTCTCCAGTATTTTGAAAGGAGTGAAGTAAAATTAGGTGGCTAAGTAGAGAGTACAAATTGATGTAAAGTTTTTTAACACATCGAAATTTCAAGAGAAAGATCATCAAATATGCAAGTTGGGGAGTTTGGTATATTAGGTACATCTACCATAATAATTATGGCAGACTTTCGAAATAATGCAGCTCTACCGCAATTCATACCAATGAATGTAAAGTATTTGAGAAAAATTGAAATCTAAAAATTATGAATCACTTAATTAATCTTATACACAATGCAAGTGTACATACCCAAAACGTAAAATTAACTAGAATCGAAGCTAAAATATTTTGTGGAAGCCAGAGGGGAAGAAATTTTTTTTTTTTATATTTTTATTTTCAAAAGTAAGTAAAAATAAGCGTGTCCAGAGATAGAGCTAAAGTTAGAATCACAGCCAAGTGATTTTAAAATGATTATTAGAGGTCAAAAAAAAAAAAATAAATAAATAAATAAACTGATTCAGCAGCTCAGATTGGAATGACCAAATTCTCTTTGTAAGAATTCTAATTTCCTAATCTTCAAGAGTCTAAGAGAAGGGGAAGAACATAAAAATACACTATTGATTTATTTAGAGATTGTTTTAAGTTGTATGTACTAATAATACACTGTAATGAATCTCTACTATTTGGGCAAGATCAATCCATATTCATATGATGATGCCTTCCCATCAATTTCTTTATTTTAGGGCTATAAGATTTGCTTAACGACTAGAAGTAGTTGCCCACGAATATTGCTATCTGCTTGAAATTATTGACTTAGAAAATGAATATTTAAGATTTATAAAAAACAAAATATGCAATAATAAAACACTTTAACAACACGATTCTATATAACAAAAAATTCTGAGCTGGAATGCAATCTACGGTAACAACTTGTGCAGTATATGTAGCATATCAACAAAGTTGAAATATGTAACTACTATCCCTTAATTAATATAAATGTTAAACGAAAATATATAATTATTTTAGATTTTCAATAATTTATTACGTAAGCATGGTAGTAAATAAATAAATACATACATAAAAATTAAAATATCCGGTAATTACTTACTTGATTGACTGATTTTCAATTGCTGCGTTTGTTGGTATTGTTGAGACTGACTTTGTTGATGATGCTGGTGCTGTTGCTGACGCTGCTGGTGTTGCTGATGTTGATGTTGTTGTTGTTGATGTTGTTGATGTTGTTGATGTTGTTGTTGATGTTGATGTTGTTGATTATCATGGTGAAGTTGCTGCTGAGAAGCTTGTTGCTGTTGATGCTGAGGTTGCTGCTGTTGAAACTGTGAACTCCCCAGTGAAGCTGGATTTGGGCTGTTTGGAACAATGGGAGTATTTGGGGTATTTTGATGAACTTTTTGTCGGACTTCTCTGATTTTAAGAGTTAAACAATTTTTGTTAGGAAAGATATCTGAATGACTGGATTGGAATGCAGCAACAGCTTGGCCTGTAAAAATTTATTTTATATATATATATATATATATATATATATATATATATATATATATATATATATATATATATATATATATATATATATATATATATATATATATATATATATATATATATATATATATATATATATATATATATACTTACTAGTAGGGAAATATCCACTTTCATTGAAAAGTTGCAACACCAAAGCCCTCCTTTGATCTAAAATATGTCTAAGAGAAGAATGTGCTTTCTCGGGGTCTCGTGGAGTTTTTGGAGTCCTTGGAGATCGAGTAACTGGAGAACCTACATCGGTTGCACATTCCAGAGATGATGATTCAGAAACTAAAATTAAATTAAATATGTTAACTACCTGCACTTTTTTCAAGTTTCCTGTCATTTATTTATTTATTGTCAGGGAATTCACACCTACAGCAGCATGTTCTTGCCCAGGGGAAATTGAATTATATATATGTTTTTTAAACCAAGTAGATTAGGCATATATATATATATATATATATATATATATATATATATATATATATATATATATATATATATATATATATATATATATATATATATATATATATATATATATATATATATATATATATATATATATATACCTTTCACTGTGTCCACATTAAAATCTGGAGGGAAAAACTTTGAGCCTTGGAGGGAAGAAGAAGACACTGAAGAATTATTTCCTCCTGTAACAGGAACGTCCCCTTCTCCCCCATCCTCACCAACAGAGTGTTTCCTCCTCCTTTTCATAGATGGATGAAAATGCGGGGACCCAGGAAGTGAACTCACGTTTGGGGTAAGAATTGGCGTTCCAGAAGGCATGGGGCTTCCAATGGTATCAGGATTGTACTCAGGGAGATTCTCAAATTTCTCTTCAAAATTTACTTGTTCCAAAACTCTTTAAAATTTTTTTAAAAATTTTAATTTATGGAGTAACATAAATATTTGAAAATATGATATAGTATTACAAAAACATATTTTACATGATATACCATTCCGATTTACAAGTATTAATCATAATGATTTGCTGGTAAAATGTAAGAATTCTATTATAATAATAAAAAAAATCATGAGAAAGTAAAATTACAATGAGCGAAGAGAAATTAAACCAAAGTTTATAACAAAAATGTAATTTATATTAATTAATTAAAAATAGTAATAATCATAATGATTTTTAAAAACACTGGTTTACTTCTATAAGCAGTGATAATTACATCATAAATAATAAAACTTTCAGCTTTGAGAGGTTTTGCGTTTAACTAATTAATTATAACCATTGAATCCAAAGTAAACAACTTATCTGGTGAGAAAACAAGCATGTGTTAGAATTTTTACAAGATAAAATTGTTTGAATTTTATATACTTACTTGTCCATTCCGTCTTCAACATTTTTTTTAAAAAAGCTTTTTTTTGCACCTGGAGATGGTGGGACGGAACATGGAAGACTCTGAGATGTGCTGATTTGGCTCTGATTTCCAGATATTTCATTTTGCTGAAGAGGAGGGCCCATCTTAGAGTCTGAGGATGATGAATCATCTTCTGGAGGGGTACCAGATTGTCCTTTAAAAGCATATATATATATATATATATATATATATATATATATATATATATATATATATATATATATATATATATATATATATATATATATATATATATATATATATATATATATATATATATATATATATATATATATATATTTAAAGTCTTAAGAAATTATATTCAAAGAGTTCAAAATATTACGGAAACGAGCCTCCTCTTTAGACGGCCTAAAAAAGCTTCTATGTGTTAATAAAAAAAAAAAAAAATGATTAAACAGTGAAATAAGTTTGTACATGAATATAAAGAGAGATAAAATAAAATTAAAAGATTGAGGTAATATGATTTAAGGCTACAAACAAACAGGGTAACAAGGTTATGAAAGACCTACGAGAGTGTGAAAGAAAAAAAGTGATATATTCAAAGGATGGGAGTGGGGCAAGGAAAAGTAGTACTTATGAATTAAGATTAATCACACAGTGGAATTAAGATCTATTACATCAACAGGGAATGGAGATATTTTGAAACAGTCTCAACAGTAACAGCAAGGACTAAGGAAGTGATATGTCAACAAATGAAGCAGGATTTAAAGAACAAATTTTTAAAAAAATAATGCTAAAAGTGCATAAAGGCATTTATTAAAATAAAGAAGGGAATAAATGTAAACAAAAAAGTATATAAAGTATCAAATAAAAAATACTGTATTAAAAAATTAAAAATTTTACTTTCATCTAATTCATAAATGTATAAACAAAGGTAAAAATGAATTTATCTACTACATCTATATCATCTCCCTGGAAGGGTTTTCACCCTGTCAGAGGGACCAGCATACTTCGCCATCTGCTCTTAAAAGTATCTCTTCTGGAGTGCTCTAAAAGATAATGTTTTTCGGCTCGCTGGTTTCAGGCAGGTCCTAGAGTTTTATTTAAACTCGCAGGTAGGGTTTTCAATCTTTCAGTGTGACTAGCACCTTCTCCATCTAACCTCTACACTTTCTCAAAGAGCACTCCAGAAGTCTTCTCAGAGCTGTGATTTCCCATGCTGGTCCTGAAGTTGTTAATAGCAGTAAGCAATAATTATAGGGCCAGGTTGCTAATCCTGAGTTTTTATATATATATATATATATATATATATATATATATATATATATATATTATATATATAATATATATATATATATATATATATATATATATATATATATATATATATATATATATAGACGCACTAACCATGAGAAGAAAGCCTCTTCTGTCTTGGAGCTTTGCCCAACTGTGCAGGTGTAGGTGCCAATATAAACTTTGGTTTATCTTCCGAATCAGTTTCCTCTTCTTTTGCCATCATCACAGCTTTCTGGGACTGAGTGTTAATTGGTTGAGCCAATATTTGCTTTTGGAGAATAAGCGAACCAGAGTTTTGTAGTTGATGCATATTACCAATAGATTTATTAAAATTTGAATCTTCTGGATTTATTGCTTCGGAGCTAACAGTTCCAACATTAATAGCTATTGGAATGTTGGCGACTTGAGCTTTTATTTTCTGGTTTGCACCAATATGTGACTGCAAATGAACCTTAGTAGGTTGCTGTTGATTTTGCAGAAGCTGCTGTTGCTGTTGTTGAGTACCTTGTGAGTGAGATGCTTGTGTGTCAGTAGAATTATTTGATTGGCACATCAGGCCTCCAGAATTAACATAGGCACTCCCTGAGAAGAATAGGAGCACTTAACAATGGGTTATACACCTAACTTAAAACAATTTTCAAGATAACTATGAACATTTTAAAATTATTTATATATATTCATTCTACCAATCTTACGTTAAATGCTCCTACCCTAATCTGAGGCATGTTTAACGTAATGAAATAATATTACCTAGCCATGAAAAACTTATCCAAAATATCAAGGTATATTACCTGATACTTGGTGCTGAGAGGAAGAAGGGAAACTTGATGTTGATGCAACAGAAGTTGGAGTAAGTGTTACTCCTGATCTTCCACCGGAAATTAGAACAACACCAGGAGACTGAGGAGTTATTGCTCCCTTAGTTAATCCTGTTACTGTGATAGGTTTGATTACGCCACCTGATTGAGCAATGTTTGGATCAGTAGTTACAACTGCTTGCGGAAGAATTCGAACTGTTCCTGCAGTTGAAACAGGACCTACGGTACTTTGAAGAATAATCTTACCATCTGCAGTAACTGAGGGAACTAAATACTGAACATGAGTTGGTTGTGAGGAACCATTTGCAAGATTCTGATGAGGAGTTGTATTTACAGTACCTGAAAGGCTTGTTTTGACAACCATATTTGCTACTTGTAACGACTGAGAAGTTCCAGGAGAAACTAACGATCCTCCTTTAGTTCCTGTGTTAAGGAGAGTATACTGACCATTGGATGGCATCAAAATAGCAGTCTTTGGTAACTGTGTTACTGTGTTAGATGAAGCAGTCACATGCTGCGAAGAAGCAACAGTTTGAATTAATTGTGTTTGGTATGAAATCTGAGCTATTTGTGTTGAAGAGGGAATAGAAACTGCTTTCATTTCCACTTTATTTCCTCGAAGATTTAATGTGGTATCCGTTGATAAAGGCTTCTTGTCTTGTTTATTTACAGTCATATTATGAATTGATTTAACCTGATTGTTTTTCATTACTGTTTTTTGACCTACACCAGTAGTAATATTACTGATGATGGTAATATTACCAGCAGAGTTTGACTTGCCATCCAAGGAAAGTTCTTCAGAGCTTGTTTTTGGGGATGCTGGCATAGATCTAAAAGGTAATATATATATATATATATATATATATATATATATATATATATATATATATATATATATATATATATATATATATATATATATATATATATATATATATATATATTCAAAGCAGGAACAAAGATAAAAAAAAAAATTCACTCCCTATAAAAATACTGCAACTAACCTAAAGGCACTACTAGTAGATTGGAGAGTTGGGGTGGAGGGAGGTTGTAACGGAGCAGAGACAAAATACAGTGGTGAAGACTTAACACCTCCTTTAAGTTGATCTGCTCCAAGTTGTACAGATCCACCAGAAGGGGCATAGAGTGTCACAACATCTTCATTGGACAGTGGTCTTTAAATACATAATTTTTATTAAATAGATTCATATAAAGTAATAATAATAATAATAATAATAATAATAATAATAATAATAATAATAATAATAGATGACGATTATGATGATAAATAATAATAATAATAATTGTCAAACAGTTGATATTTTAATATACCTTCCTTTAATGGCCTTTGGCTTATAAGGAGCATCCATAGATGATGCAGTAGAAATCACTTGGCTCGCTTTTGAACTTTGTGGGGAATAAGAAGAAAGTTGGTGTAATTTTTCACTCATCTCAGTATCACTTTGAGTTTCTGAATCAGAGTCTCCTACACGTTCTTTGCAAGCCAAATCTATATCTTAATATATATATATATATATATATATATATATATATATATATATATATATATATATATATATATATATATATATATATATATATATATATATATATATATATATATATATATATACTTTATATAAAATTTAGTAAATTTTTGTGTTTATGATAGACATTAAGCTTCAGGAGAAATTATGTATAAATTAAGTTAAAGAAGATTAATATAACAAACTGAAAAAAAAAATTAATTATAAAAATTAGAGAGCAAATTTGAAATATAAGTACAAGTAAAAATAGAAAAAAAAAGTGAAAAAATTATAAGAACGATAAATGAAAAGTATTAAGCAAATATTTTGTCTATATGATATAGAATGCTTTACTAAAAAGAAATTTCGGCTCTAATGGAAATTGATAAGCTCTGAAAATTGAAGATATATGAGCTTGTATTTCATCTGTTGGTTCTGATGTATTTAATATCTAAATTAATGATATATGAATAAGTAAGTAGTCCATCGTTTCATTATGAAGTTAAGAATTAAAATACACTAAGTCAGAATAGAAAAATGGTGAGAATTATGAAATCCTTGTTTAATAATAAATTATAATAACTTTTAAAGAATTAATAATTACTCAGACGTTTACCTTCTTTGCTTGATAACTGCGGTTTCCCTCGTGACCGATCTTCGCAAATAATCATTTTGGAATCTTCATCTGACATTTCTGCAGTGCCCTGAACTTCTCGTCTCTTCATGTAAAGAATTCCTGATGCATGGTCCGTAAAATTTAAGTTTCCCTGTTTTTTTTTTTTTTTTTTAAAGTGAAATATAAGAAACGAATGTAATAAAAGATAAATCTAATAAAGACCACTTACAAAGCGGTTAAAATTTTCCAAATATATCAACAATGCAACTAAAAGCTACCAGTAATGCAAATATTAGTTTCGGTAAGAACAAACTTACAGATAACTCAGACTGCTCAGATACTCCCAAATGAACCGTATTCTCAGAATGCGTTAGACCAGTTGTTGATACAGAAACTGCATTCATAACAGATGGGTCAGAATTTGGCCCTCCAGGAGTGAAAGGTCCAGTAACATTATCTCCTTTTGAAGAACTAGTAGACGACTTTCGACGGTCTTTGCTGCACCATTTCCAGTCAGGGTGAGCTTTGTAGTGAGTTTCTTTAATCTGATGGAGGAAGGGATAAAATTTTAAAAATATAACTACAAGAGATTAAGGTTTAAGATATGTGGAAATGTGTTGATACAAAGCAATGAATTCTATATGCAGCAGTAATATTAAATATTTTAATTCATGGGGAAATGTCATTAATTACCAGAAGAATAGAAGCCTTAGTTTTCAGTGATAAAAAATAAAAGTTCTGATGCAACTAAACTATTGAAATTTTAATTCCCTCTAATTTTAGTAGTATTTAAATTTTTTTCATAGTTACCCAAAATATGGGCTAAAAAATAATCAAATATGTAGCACTTTAAGAAATCATAATAATAATAATAATATTATTAATAGTAATATATATATATATATATATATATATATATATATATATATATATATATATATATATATATATATATATATATATATATATATATATATATATATATATATATATATATATATATATATATATATATATATAATTTACCTCAGAAGCCAAACTTTGATATTTTGTTTTTTCTTCTGGCTTCAATTCATACCACCATTCCCCAAGAATTTTTGAAACTGTACGGTTATCTTGATTGGGATACTTATGATGAACAATTGGTCTATGGCGTTTACTGAATATCATGAAAGCATTCATTGGTCTTCGAATATGATCTTTATCAGATTTACTCTGCAATTACAATATATATATATATATATATATATATATATATATATATATATATATATATATATATATATATATATATATATATATATATATATATATATATATATATATATATATATATATATATATATATATCATAGCCTAATAAGATAATTAAATGTTTTGTATAGACCATATAAGGTGTTCTAATTGCAAGTTTAGTATTTTTAATAAATTAATGTTAAAAAGTTTTGTTGCTCGTAATAATATTTAAAGGCAAATTTCATTTTCTTGTTATTTCGAAAAATCAGAAAGTAAAATGTTAAAAATGAGAATAATTTTTGTCAATAATAATTAAAGTGATTCTGGCCTAAATCATTGGGTAAATAAACATGAACTTATCAATACAAATGAAAGAAAATTTTGCAGAGATCAAAAAGCATATTTAAAATGTTTAATAATTATTGAACATTTTAAACATGTTTTTTGAGCTTCATAAAGTTTTCTTTCATTTGTAAAGAGAAAATGTAAAATCGTCGCATTTATTAATTATTGTTAATTAAATTTTTAAAGAATTTTTGGTGCCTTTAATATACAAAATCATTTTCCGCGCTTCAAATTACCCAAAAAACTTGATTTCAAATCATTTGGTCTTTGTAGTTTCAATATGTTGAAAAAAATAAAATGCTCAATTAAACCTATGTATCAATTATAATTGATCCACAGGTTTAACTGAACATTTTATTTTTTTCAATACATTGAAACTACAAAGACCAAATGATCTGAAATCGAATTTTTTGGGTAAATTGAAGGGCGGAAAATGATTTTGTATATTAAAAGCACCAAAAATTCTTTAAAAATTTAATTAAAAAAGATTAATAAATGCAACGATTTTACAACATACATTTCCTCTTAGGTTATTTTAATTCTCAGGAATAAGCTGTTCGGAATATATTAATTATTTTATATATATATATATATATATATATATATATATATATATATATATATATATATATATATATATATATATATATATATATATATATATATATATATATATATATATATATATATATCACCTTTCTTGGACTTTTTGGTTCCTCTTTTATTGGCAGAGCACCTAGTGATTGTGTCCGACGCTTACTATTAGAACCCAGGAGTATTCCATCTGCTTCTGATAAAAAGACTTCATCATCATCTGTTGCCATATCATATTCTGATTCTTGACTTACAGATTCTCGTCGTTCATTTCCTGATTGTTCTGTAACTTGAAGGTAGCCATCTAATTGTGAAGGGACCTTGTTAATGTCTCCATTTTCATTGGAGACAACTTCTTCCGTTTTTGAAACCGTACTAGAAGGACTAGCAGATGTTATTAAGGGAACAAGTTGACTCCAATGATAAACAGGGCGTCCTCCTTCAATCTCCGACCAAGAAGAATCTTGTTGAATATTGCTATTTTGTTCCTCTATGGCACTATTTGCCAATGGCAATGTATTGATTCCTTGTACTTCTACTCGATGACTATTTGCTTGAGTAACAGACGGGGTTGCAAGAATAAGTGTGCTTGTTTGGTTCCTAGTGTAGAGTTTTGGGATGTGAGAGGTATCAGGGTTTTCCATTTTTATCTCATTTTCAAGTTTTTCGTATTTAACAGTAACATTAGATCCAATTTGCATCAGATCACCTTCATGGTTTACCACAACTTCCTTTACATCTTCTAATTTTGCATCTCCTTGTAAAGAACCATTACTAAACCCCATTTTCTCAATGTGGCAAAATCTTGATAAATCTTGCGGCTGAGAAATTTCTTCTGATTTATTATCTACAGATGAGACAATTTGTTTTTCTAAAACTGCAACATTTCTCCGTTCTGTGGAATTAGTGACAGTTAGGTGACTAATTCTTGGATCAGTATTTACAACAAAATTACCACCTTCCAACTGGGAAAGGGAAACAATTTGCCCTCTACTTATTGATACAACACTTCCTCTTCCATTTTGGATTACTGATTCAGTTTGCAATCCCTCTTTGCATGAATTACTTAGTTCTATTTCTTGGCTAGCTACTACAACAGGTTCAGAAGTGGAAGGACGATGATTTCCTGCATAATTTGGAGAGCTATGAATAACACTTGTACCTGCAGAAGGTACTTTTCCGATTGGGCGGAGAAGTTCAGGTCTGTTAAAGGAATACATAAAAATTTTTTTGTGAGCATGTTATGCAATTATCAATAAATATATATATATATATATATATATATATATATATATATATATATATATATATATATATATATATATATATATATATATATATATATATATATATATATATATATATATAACTTACCTTATAATAGGTTGCCTTGTCGATGCAGGAGTAGGTTGTCTAGAAACTTGCTCCTGTGCTGGCCAAGGTCTTCCTGTTGGAGAAGTTATTTGGTGCCCTGGCTGAGAAATTGGCATGAAAACATTACCTTTTGGACCAACTGTAATGGGACTTTGTATGGCACGAGGTGAAACGGAATTAGGTGAGAAGCAATTGGCTGGAGTTGTTGAACGAGATGAATTTCCCAAGGACACTGAAAAGAAGAAAAAAAATTTCACAGGAGGTAAGGAGAAATTTCAAATCAACTATTAAGTTCAAGGTATATACATAAACTATTAAAAATAAATAAATTAATAAATCAGAGTTAAGAAAAATTCTAAACAAAATATAATTCTTTTTATTTTTTATAATGTTCAATGCTCTCTCTTTCCACATGAAAAATGAAACATCTCATTCTATTGAGCCACTTCCACCTTAAAATTTCTTTCTCTCCCTTAATATCACCGCTACATTAAGTACCTGCAAAACAGAGGTACTTTACTCTTGCGGTCTTCTTTGAAAATACCAAATTTTTCATTCATCGTTTGACTGTGTTCAAACAACTCACAAATATATTTAATTATCAATAGCCTACCCTCTAGCTTGTATGACTGATGTTACTTTTCTTACACACTCAACGTTAAATAATACATGCAGGAGTATTTACTTTCAATTGCAAAGCTGCTTTTATAAAATCAAAGGGCTGAAGAAAACAATATATAAAGAAAGATGTAACAAAATGGACCAGTTTCTTTCCATGGAAGAGTCAATATGACTTTGAGGGAATTAACTTGAGAAGTAAAAATCATGAATAAATTAAAAAAGTAGGTATATATATATATATATATATATATATATATATATATATATATATATATATATATATATATATATATATATATATATATATATATATATATATATATATATATATATATATATATAATGACAATTTCTCATAAAAAAAAGCAATCTTTTTCATGGCCATTCAAAAATGTATCCATATTTCCTCTCCCATAACTTGGAGGTCTCAAAATCTCATTTATCAATTCACAAACTTCAATCTACCATCAATGATCTTACTACAATCTTTTCCCTTTCTTTTTACATCCAATTCGAATTTGGTCTAAGATCATAATTGGAAGTAACTTTAATGAAGATTTTTCCTCTTTTCTGGCCTCACCACTTTTTCAACTTTTTTTTTTTTTTCAGAATCTTAAAATCTTTTTTCTAATCTGAGAATTTCTTTTTAAGAATATACTGACAAAAATTTCACACAAATTTTTAAAGAATAGTAGTAGTAGTAATGATAATGATAATAATAATAATAATAATAATAATAATAATAATAATAATAATAATAATAAACGTACTAAGCATGTTGGCAACATCTTTCTCATCTTGTGATCGAGACCCAGACATAGCAAAGTTTGGTGAAGTATCTGAATCTCGAGACATGTCCCATCCCATTTCACCACTTGGTGTGTCTTTCCTGTTGATTTCAAAGAAAAACATGGTAATTATAACTTTCGTGTTTTAAAGCTGTCATTAGGGAAATATTTGCAAATTATAATTTTAAATAAAAAATTTCAAAAAATTATAAAAACATACCCAGAAAATGTGATGGACGAGCTTCTCATCTTTTTGCCAAACATTGAGAGATGTCTTGAACAATAGCCTTGCCTTTGGCTCTCTTTGTTACAACTCTCTTTGCCACAAAGCCTTCTCCATTGCTTACCATTAAACTTTTTTCTTACTCCATTTGGGGCAACCACTACTTCTCCTTTCTTATACTTGAGTGGTGTGGTTGTACCAGGCCTATAATTATAATGAAATATGGAATTAAAGTTAAACAAAATAATGATAATAATGTGAATTTTTTTTTAAATTTTCAATTTTTTGTCTTCTGTGAATGAAGACAACATGGTCTACTTAACATAGAAAATACCTGAAACTGAAAAATCACATTTGTACCTTGGATTAACTGGAGTTGAGCTTGGTGTAATAGTTCCAACACTTCCGTGTTCAATTAGGCTTGAAGTAGACCCACGGCTATGCATTGAAGCTCTTTTATGATCGGCACCATACTTACCATTTCCTAAGGCTCCCGGAGTGAGTGACAGAGATCTTTTCCCACTGAATAGGCCTAAATCAGAAAAAAAAATTTTTTTTTTTTACTAATTAACTAAAAAGGCAAAACACTTTTAACTACAAATCATATTATGACATGCTTTAAATCATTAAGGTATATTATCTAGATTGTACCCTTAAATTTTTGAAATATATATATATATATATATATATATATATATATATATATATATATATATATATATATATATATATATATATATATATATATATATATATATATATATATTATTTTTATTTTTTTATTATTATTATATTCTAAATATTTCTTAAAAATTTAATAAGTATATAAATATAATATATATATATATATATATATATATATATATATATATATATATATATATATATATATATATATATATATATATATATATATATATATATATATATATATATATATATATATATATATATATATATATATATATATATGAAAGTGTGCAAGTCAAAGGAAGTTGGGAAAACAGATAAAGGTAGGGTTCTAGACTTCACCTGTAGAGTACATGTAAGATAGAGCATAGTGGTTAAGTCTAGGCTAAGAGGATAAGACTATGTAGAAAGGTGTGTCACACAAGCCATTATCAAAGGGGGATGTATGTAACAGAAGAGTTTAGAAGAGCAGTGTCCGTTGTAATAGCGATATCATACATAGAGGGAAGGACATAAAGAGATTGGAGAGAATTAGTGAAAGAGGGAGAGTTGATAAGATGAAAGGCCCTAGACTCCACCTTGTCGAGGAGAGTTGTAGGAGTGAAACCTCCCCAGATGTGTGAGGCATAATCCATATAGGGGCAAACAATACCCCTATAAATAGAAAGTAACTGGGGAGGCATGAAGAAATTCTGAAGTGACCTCACAACACCCAGCCTCTTAGAAGCTTGTTTAGAAAGATTATAAGTAATGTGATCCTTCCAAGAAAGATCACAAGTGTAACAAACGCCAAGAATATTAAGGACAGATGAAGGTTTAAGCTGTGTGTTTTCAAAGTAGATGTCATAGTTGAATTGCATAGAGAGATGGAGGAACTGTTTTTGGAGCATTGAAAACAACCATGTTTTTTATGCACAAATTTTAAATACGAGAAAGATCAGAGGGTAGTTACTCAGAGGACACCATTCTAACATCAATTAACTCCTGCTGGGAAGGGCATCTTTCAAACTAAAAGGAGTAATGAAGGATGGAGTCATCAGCATAGGAGTGGATAGGTGATGAAGCAATAGAGAGGTCATTCATGAAAAGTACAAAAAGTGTTGGGAATAAGGAAAAAACCTGAGAAACATCACTATTAATATATTTAAAGGATTAATGGCAGCTGTCTCCAACAGCAGCTTTAGAATGAATGGAAAGAGAGTTGGAGAGAAGACTGCAGAGAGAATTAATGATTCTGAAAGAGAAAAGTTTAAAAATCAAAGCTTTGTGCCAGACTTTATCAAAGGTTTTTGATGTGTCCAGAGCAACAGCAAAAGATTCACCGAAATGCTGAAGAATGGAGGAGCAAGAGTTAGATCACTAGTAGAACATTTTTTACAAAATCCATACTGGCGATAAGATATAAGATTTGAAGAATTGAAGAATACAATTGGTATCTGAGGTAAGAATGATATATATATATATATATATATATATATATATATATATATATATATATATATATATATATATATATATATATATATATATATATTATATATATATATATATATATATATATATATATATATATATATATATAATTTACCTGTTTCTGCTGGGAAAGTTATATCTTCCCGTCTGAGATCATCTTCACTATCATACTCTTCTAATGGTCTGCGCCTCTGATCTTCAGACCCAGAACTAAATCCAGCAGAATTGGAATGTCCACTCATTGGAGTGTGTGCAACACTACCAGGAGGTGTTACATGATTTGGAGGTGTGATTGTACCATAAGATATTCCAGTAATCTGTCCTGCATATGTTGGAGGATGATGCGATATATAATGTGAATTTGAAGTGTCTTGGTTACTATGAACATATGGCTTTGTTAAATTTTGCCCAGGTTGTTGATTATTACTTTGTGTAACCAGATCTTCCCACCAAGGAGGCTGAAGTAACCTTAAGTGAGGTCGAGGAACCAAAAATTCATTTTTTCCACACCAGGCAGTAGATGTTTTTACTAAATATTGTAAAAAAGGACTGTTGATCTTTTCTTGTATAAGGCCTTCCATAAATAGATTTTGATCCTGATCAACTTTTATAACTACTGACATTCCTTCACTTAATACCTTGGCAGATGGAACTGCATCACTTACAATGTCAAATTTTGATGATGAAAACATATTACTATATGATATTTTCTTATTTGGTTCATTATCCATACAAACAAATATATCACAGTTATTTTTAACACTGTTAATTACAGCAGGATAATAATAGGCTCCCCTTTTTACAAGAATCCTATGCCCTTTCCACTCTGTCAAATCTAGGGTAATTCTATTAAAAGATGGAGAAATTTCACTGGCTATGACACAAGAAGTTAACCTCTCTTTAGGATCTGAGTGTGAATTAGAGGGTACAAAAGTTACTTGTGATGATGCATCAACAACATTTTTGAAACCAGAATGATGTTTATCTTGCAAAAACTCTGCTTTGAATTCTGCAGGCTGAGAGTACTGTTTCACAAAATTAACTTCTTTATTGTTGTGTACTAATGAATTATTAGAATTAACTTGAATACCATTGAAAGAATGACCTGGTATATGTAGCTGTATATAACCTGATGGAATATTACTAGCAGCAAGTGTGCCTTTAGTGAGAGATGTAGGAGATTGCTGTGAAGTGATAATTTTGTGGGAAATTTGGTCAGAAGAGCTGACTGACACCAATGAAGAATCTTTAATATACTTCTGATCAAAGTCCTGAAACATTTCAACATGCTGGATTTGGGGTTTTGATGATGGCTTATGCATATCAATCTCTTTGATTTGAGAACTAATATTTTCATTTTGATTAATTATGTGCTGATTATGCTTATTTACTGAATCAACTTGAGCATTACCTTCCGTAACAACTCGAACTTTATGATGATGGTGGTGGTGATGATCATTTGTTAATGAATGATGTATAGATTGTGTCTGAGGCTGCTGATGAATCTGAAAGGAACTTTTAAATGCATGTGGTGACTCTGCAACAGTTGAATGGCCACTTGCACTGACCACAACTAAATTTTGACGGGAAGGGGAATGAACAACATATTGAGAATCAGACTGGGAGTATTGGGCATTTCCATAGGACAGAGAAAATGGCTTGTTATTTGAATTTGCTGAGCTAGTAGCTGAAATCAAAGTAATTGGTTGACTTACTGATGCAACTGTTGGATTTGCTTGACAGTTTGAATTAAAATTTGAGGTTAATTCAAACACAGCATTTTCTACCCCACTGATATATGAATATGGAAGAGACTGAACACAAGTGGTTTTCTCTGATATCTGACTTCCTACATGCTTATTTGTCATGTCAACGGGTAAAGAGCTTGCATCATAATTATTAGTCTCATTGATTTCTCGACTATTTTGTAACACTCTTAAATCTTGAGGCTTACTTTGTGTCTCTTTGTGCTGAATAAATAATGTACTGCTTTGAGAAGTGACTGGTTTCTTTTCCTCTTGGCTATGACCCTCAATTTCAGATAAGTCAAATTTACGTTTTTTAGGAAGCTTACATACATCATGTTTACCTTCCTTTAAATTTGTATTATTATTATTATTATTATTATTATTATTACTATTATTATTATTATTATTAGAGGACATTGAAGTTGGGGAAGGTCCCTGTGAGCTTATAGAATTAGTTACAGATGGCATTGATCACAAAATATTCAACTGATTTTCCAACATTCTTCAATTTCCTCTTATCAAAACTTTCATATATAATATCACAACTCCACAAAATTAGCATCACTAAAAATAAAGTGTTCCAAATATTTAAAAACTTTCAAATGATCATAAGAAGTACTTCATATATATTCATGTATATAAACACCACTTTAAAAATGGATATATTTGAACACCATTTTTTCTTTTTGTCACTGATTATAAATATCTTAACTTCTTTTCTTAATAAAAGCCATATATTCCTTTTCCATTACATATAAATGCATAACTGACATTTAAATCGCCTGAAAGAATAAAATATTTTTTGTGAGTACCAATATATATATATATATATATATATATATATATATATATATATATATATATATATATATATATATATATATATATATATATATATATATATATATATATATGTGTGTGTGTGTGTCTGTGTGCGCGCACGTGTATGTGTGATGGGACAATTAATCATCATTTGCAAAATTGGTATATTTCTCAATCGTAATCATCATTAATTTTCTGACTATTTTTAAGATTAATTTATATATATTGGCTTATAATTCTCTATTCCACCTTCTTCTATTGAGAGAGAAAGGCTGTTCAGTAGTGAAGTTCAAAGGTACGCTCCAAAGACAAAATTGAATTACCCCAGAAACTGGAGAAATTTGTTTCTGCATCACAATTTAAGAGTTCTAAATTTAAAGTACTAGAATTTTTTGTATTCCATGCTCTCACATATTAAATATTTTTAAATTAATGTTCTGTACATATTACAGGGTGTACCACTCACTTTCGGCCCCAGATTTGCCCTTATAGATATCAAAGTACTGGCCATATGAAATCTTCAATAAGTTCTTAACTCATTTGGATGACAAGGAACCCTGTATTGTCCATTTTCAGTAAGATGGTGCCACTTTCCATACTTCCAATGCAAACATGTTTGAAATTGAGTTCCACTTTGAAGATCAGTTCATTTCCAAGGGATTTTGACCACCAAGGTTGCCTAACCTTACCCAACCAGATTTCTTCCTATGGGGCATGTTGAAAGTGTATCAGCAGGCAATTGACGATGTTTCTCTCAGTATGTTGGCAGCAACCTTCTGTAACATGGAAAAAAGTGTGTGCAGGCATGACTTGATGTTAATGGTTATCACTTCCAACATTTGCTGTGATGTCAGCATGCTTCTCACACATCAAGGTTTATTTGTGGCAAATTTTATATCTATGTGTGCATTTCTGGGGCTGAGAGCGAGTGGGACACCCTGTATTATACTATACATCTAAAATTACAGGTTCATACACGTTTGAATGAAGAAAAATAAGAAAGTTTCATTTTTCCTTATTATAAAGTTGTTAAACTTATAAAAATAATGGAAATTTTTAAAATATACTTTTTCAATTTTATTGCTATCATCATATAAAAATTCTTAATCATCCCATCATATATATATATATATATATATATATATATATATATATATATATATATATATATATATATATATATATATATATATATATATATATATATATATATATATATATATATATACTTTCACAGAGAACAGCAGCTACCATACATCTCAAATATATTTAGGAATATTTTTAAATCTAAAAAAAAAAAAAAAAAACTCAAACTTAATACACACAACAATCTTCACACTTTTGAAGATACCTGATGGCATAAAGAAGTAGAAACTAAAATTATATGGTACTATCACTAGTAGAAAGTATATATATATATATATATATATATATATATATATATATATATATATATATATATATATATATATATATATATATATATATATATATATATATATATATATATATATATATATATATATATATATATATATACGGTATATATCACTGAAAGTTCAGTAATAATTTAAATTTTTACTTTTAATTAAAAATACTAATGATTATGAATTTATATAAAAATTTATTTTAGAATTTTTTTATTTCCTATTTAAATATTTTTTTTTTCAAGGTTTAACAAATAACAACTGCTAAAAATTTTATAAGATTAAAAAAATTTCCAGGCATAAGTTTCCAATTTATTTCCAGAAGACACTCAATACCTCAATACTAATGATTAATGTACAAAAAAAATGTTATTGAAGTTCTAAAAAATATAAATAGCCATCTTAAAAATTTGCTACAAAATAAAACTTTTACCAATGACTTTCTCAAATTTCAAATACACTGAAGTAATTTCTAGTGCAATTATTCATAAGAGCAATAATATATCTGAATTCTGAAAAATAAAAATAAACAATAAAGTCTGAAAAACTGAAACTTGAATATGCATAGCTTTATTCAATTCAGGAATTAAGTTTCATTATACATTTTCCCATATTATTCTACATCATTTTTCTTTCAAGTTTGAGTAGCAAACTTTTAAGTGAAATACTGTTTATGGGATGGGTTATTCATGACTACTTTAGTACTATAATACCTTAAAAAGAACTAGGAATGTCCATTTATATTAGGTATATTTAGAACTTTCAGTGGATACAGTGTCTAATTTTAACTTCATTCAAAATACCTAGTACATAAAACGCACACTACACATTTAAAATTGGTGACTCTGCAACAGTTGAATGGCCACTTGAACAGACCACAACTAAATTTTTGACGAGAATGAACATGTTGAAAATCAGACTGGAAGTATTGGGCATTTCCATAGGACAGAGAAAATACAATATATTCATGATATAATACTTATATCATTTCTTTATTCACAAAATATTTTACTGGCTTAGTCTTAGTCTTTAGTATGCTATTGTCATGACAGAAATTATCATCAATTTTAGGCTCTTTCCACCCATATTTATGGCTGTTTTCTTAATCATTATTCTAACAATAATTCTGCTTTAGATTTAGAAGAGAGTCATAACTTTCGTATTTTAACAAAAGAACAATACTTATTAAAGAATGAACTATTAGTAAAGCTTTCATTTCTTCAGTATTTCTTATGATAATATCAAAGTTTTTGGAGAATTATTTTTAATCCTAATATGAAGGTACTGGTCAGAAACTTAGTATTTTTCAACTTTTAATACAGCTTACAGATTCTTCATACTCGGTTTGCAAAGTTTTTTATTTGTATAAAAATATAAAAAATAATAAAGAATTTGTACAAACAAATTACAAACAAATTTTTTTATATAGGCTTATTTATCTTAATGTAAATTATATATATATATATATATATATATATATATATATATATATATATATATATATATATATATATATATATATATATATATATATATATTAGGGTAGGTTGAATAAATCAATTTTCCAAGAATCAAATTCTAATAGGTCTCAAAAGTTGCGCATTTGCATGCTAATCAATGAAATAATAATGAAAAAAATCATATGCTGGATTTTCAGTTCATGCAAAGGGCCTAAAGTTTGGAAAAAATGAAAAAAAAAAAAAAAAAAAAAATACCTTTACTCTAAAATCATGCAGGCTACATTATTTTGGTTTCTAATATCATCTAAGTACTTAATTTTTGATGTGTGATAACAAGGAAAATATATTTTAAAAATCAAACGTTTCATTTTCAGTTTGCGTATTAGGGTTAAAATTTTTGAACTTTCATGAAAAATCAAGGTTTTACAGTTTTACCAATATATGTAGTATTATACTAAATCTAATGAGGTCAATGCCTGTTGTTTATGATTGCAATCCTAAATTGCAATTAAATTTGCTTATTGCAGTTATCTTTCAAGAAAAAATAAGAGCTAAAATATACCAAAGAATAAGGAAAGATGAGCACATTAGCGTAATTCATAAACCTGGTGGGTAATATGTCAATCACATCACACTGGCGAGTGGAACCAGTAGTGAAATAGCTAATCGCATCATTAAGTACCTGGAAGATAAAAAAAATTGACATTAATGAACTGGAAGCTATTGGTTGTGACAGCACAGAAAAAAACACAGGATGGAAAAATGGTATTATCTGCAACATAGAAGTTAAAAATCAGCACCCATTGCAGTGGTTCATTTGCTTAATTCACTTCAACAGGCTACCATTCAGACATTTATCTGGATACTTGGATGGAGAGAAGACGGGATCAGCGTCACTCTCTGGGAAATTGGCACAACAGCCTGATTGTGAAAAATTACCCTTTATAAATCTCTTAGTAATTGAATTGGATGAAATCGATGTAAATTAAACTGATCTTAATAAAAACAACAGTATCTTCTAGATATTGTCAGAGCAATCCAGACAGGACCAAGTTCCAGATCTGGTTGTCAAAGATCATGGACCTCTCAGTCACTTTAAATGGCTGACATACATGTGCAAATCAGTTCTTACAGTTGTTCATTTCCCAAACAAGTCCTACAAACGAACTCAAGATGCTTGTAAACTACATTGTGAACACACATGTTCTTGTCTGGTTTGACATTAAGAGATATCAGTCAGTGAAAAATGGTCCTAAGCATATCTTTAAGGTTGTTCAAACAAACAACAAAACATTTGCCAGACATTAAAAGAATCATCGATACTCAGAGAAACGCATCCTTCTGTCACTCAAAGAACATGTTGGCTTTGATAGTGTATGAGAGACAATACATGTGAAAGTTTGGTTACAGGAGGGTACTAAAGGAAAGAACTCAAAATCCAAAGAAGTCTGTTAAAACTTTTATGATTCCCTCAATGATTTTTGATGCCACAGACTTCAGTGATTTGGTAGATTGGACAAAATGATGGAAACTTGAGCAGTGATTATTTTGTCAGTTCTGTAAGATAAAACTCTTCCTGAGCTTGATTTTTAAAATATACCAAGCTGTTCAAAGATCATCAAACTTGTCATGGAACCTGTAAAAAAAGTGTGTGGGTAAAGAAGCAACTTTGCCCTCAAGATTCACAATGGGAAAATTTTAAAAAAAAATCTGAATTTCTTGACTAAATCCACATAATTTAGCACACTCTAATTGGTTGGATAGTTGGGTATGTTGAAGGTGGAACTCAAATTACAGCCACCCCCTCATGGTTAATTCTGTATCATTTCATAAAGAAATTGTGAAATGAGTGAAGAGCTGTAAAATGATGAACTCTTGTCAAAATAAAATGTATAAAGTCACACACATTAACAAATTGTTTAGAAATATGGCATTTTATAATTTGAAATACAACAGCACTTCTGTTTGTAAAACTATAAAAATCACAATTTTTCTTTTAGATTTTAAAATTTTTGACCAATTGCACGAATGCAAAGAGTAGCGAATGGTTTTAAATATAATTTTTCTATCATCAGGCAACTAAGATGTAGTACTTTGACACTATTAAAATCTGAAAACGTTACCTGTATATTTTGAACAAGTTAAAATTTGGTGTTTAATTTAGGCCCTTTGCATGAACTGAAGATACAATGTGTGATTTTTTTCATTATTATTAGTTGCTTAAGCATACAAATACACAACTTTTGAACCCTATTAGAATTCCATTCTCAAAAAATTGATTTTTTTTTTAAATATATATTATATATATATATATATATATATATATATATATATATATATATATATATATATATATATATATATATATATATATATATATATATATATATATATACTGTAAAAGATTTCTGAAACTCATCTATAATAAAAAAAAAACTACCTATCTTACCTAAATCTAACCTAATATAACCATACATAAGAGTACTTTAAAATATTTTGGCTTATATAAATATATATATATATATACACACACACATTAGGGATGGGCTGGATATCCAGTTGCTATCCGGTTAATGGTCAAAAATAAAATTCTTTATTATAAGAACAAAAATTTTCAAATTTCTTAAATATTTATTATTATCTATCTATTTCTATTCTATATAACAGTACCTTTTTCTATTGATGTTAAATTAGTATAGTATTTGTTAAATTCATTAACTTGTTCACGTAATTATATATATATATATATATATATATATATATATATATATATATATATATATATATATATATATATATATATATATATATATATATATATATATATATATATATATATATATATATATATATATATATATATATGGGTTGAACAAAAATATGAAAACAGTAGAAAGAATGAATATATTTGACAGATATCAACTCCAAGAAATAGAAGAGGCACCACAGGCGCCTGTGTGTCATGTGTGATAGGTAACAATGTTGGTAGGAAGATCATTTGCTCTTTCAGTTCACCATTCTGTACTGGTACAAGTGAAGTATGTTCAATCTTGCAGAATTTCAAAATGGGAAAATTGTTGGTTACCAGACATAAAATCTACGTCATGCACCCACATTGTGCTTTTGGAAAAACATCATTTGATAAACACCAGTGTGGACGTAAGTCAGTCAAAATCATGTGACAGACGAGCATTGGGGAGGATTGGGACAAAAAATAAGAAAGCAACAGCTGCAAAAGTTGCTCCTAAACTGAATACCAGTCTTGCAAACCCTGTCAACAACAGTAATAAGGGAATTCAAGGAATTCAATAGGCTCATTCATGAGAGTGCTGCAATTGCAAAACCTTTTGAAAATATATATGAGAGAGAGAGAGAGAGAGAGAGAGATGAATATAAGTAAAAATTTTATTTTATATATATATATATATATATATATATATATATATATATATATATATATATATATATATATATATATATATATATATATATATATATATATATATATATATATATATATATATATAAAAGGTTTGAAACTGACAGACAATGTAATTGTCCTTTCGTCAGGTTAATTGACCTTCACACTATTCCCAGAGGTTACCTGTAAAGAACACAATCCCAAGAATATTGTCTAGATTACTTTATGCCACAGGACAAAACAGAAGAGGTTCTGTCATGGCTTGGGCAGCCATATCATGTTATTCTGCAGGTTCAATTATCACCATACAAGATAATGTAACTGCCCCAAAAGTTATGTACAAATCCTCAGTAACAAGTTTCATCCAATGGAGCAGAGAAAGTTTCTTGAAGGTACTGCAATTTATCAAGATTTTAAGGCTCAAGGCTCCAATTCATCCAACTTGTTATCCAATCATGGTTTGATGAATATGCAAATTAGGTTTAATATCTTTCCTTGTCTCTGCAATCACCAAACCTTTATAAAAGAGCCCCTGTAGTCAATTTTGAAGAATAGGGTTCAATCATTATCCATCATCAGAATCCCTACTGGAATTTCAACTACTTTTCATGAGGAATGGTATAACATACCATTATGCACCATTCTGGACTGATATTTGTCAATTTCTAGAATTTTATACCTAGAAGTGTATAAAAATGTGATCAAACACCATATTGAGAAATAAATTCATTAATTTACGAGGTATGACAATTGAGGTGCACTAATTCGGTGTATCGAGAATGTTGCAGCTCCCATGAAAGAAAAACAAAAAGAACTCAGAAGAGCAACAAATTCTGCTCATTGACAAGCCAGAAAATGTATTAAGGTCCATGGTGGTACCTTTGCAAATTTATTGGGTAAAGGTTAAGAAGTTGTCTGACCTTCTATATATGGAAACATTGATATATCAATGCAAATTTGTTTATATTTGTATTATTATTATTTAACTTTCATTTCATTTACGCCTATTAATATTATTATTATTTAGTTTTCTAGCATACTTAGTTCAACTTATCATAACCTGACCGACTGAAGTTTATTATGATATAGGCCTAACTGATAGATGGAATGTTGCCATGAGATACAGGCCTACTACTGTATTATACCAGATATATATATATATATATATATATATATATATATATATATATATATATATATATATATATATATATATATATATATATATATATATAAACACTAATCTGTAAAATATACAAGGGAAATTATTACTAAAACTATCGAAATTTTAAAATATCAATTAAAATTCAAATTTCAAAATATCCATATATAAGGTTAGACAACTTCTTTGCCTAAGCCAATTTATTATTTAATAGCTAAACTTTTTAAATAAATATAGGGTATGTTAGCTTCCTTGATCATATATATATATATATATATATATATATATATATATATATATATATATATATATATATATATATATATATATATATATATATATATATATATCCTATTTTAAATTAGCAATTAATGGGGCTTTAAAGTAATATCCATAAATTTACCTGGATATTCAGCTGGATAAAACTAGATATCCAGAATCACTTTTAAAAGTTACCAGATATCCAGCAAATCTAATATCTGGCCCATCCCTAATATATATATATATATATATATATATATATATATATATATATATATATATATATATATATATATATATATATATATATATATATATATATATATATATATATATACAGAATTATTTATAATCTTAAACTTGAAATTGTCATTTCATAATAGACTTTGCCTACCTAACATATTTACATTAACAATACTCAGGCATTGATTCCAGCTTAATCTGATTTGATTAACCTAACCAATTTTGTAGTATGAATCCCCTATCCAACCTAGTTTGTATTTTTGAATGTATCTAAATATATTTCTCTTCAACTTTGCTATGCAGTAAGATGAAATTGCTTATGGTGTACAGTAGTAGATATATATATATATATATATATATATATATATATATATATATATATATATATATATATATATATATATATATATATATATATATATATATATATATATATATATATATATATATATATATATATATATATATATATATATAATAATCAGGCAAAAGACAGCGTCAATAATAGATTTAAGGAAGAAATATTTACCAGCTTTTACTGGACATTTGGATGATCTACAATACCACACTAATCTGATTTATTTTAATATATTATACTTACTATACGTATACACAAATGTTTTAATAACATTCTTTAGGGCAAAAAATAAAAACTTCTAAATGGTGTCCCTGTCAGCCAATTTAAAAGCCAACCCAGCCAAGCTCAGCCATGCAGATGAAAACAAAGAACAAAGATACTCAGCTGGTTATTATTCTATTAATAGTAAGTTATATAAAGGTAATAAGTTATCTAGGAGATAAAAAATATGTCAATTGATAATATTTCAAAATCTATAATACATATTCTAACTTACGAGAACAAAACAGACGGTTTCACCTTGCTGTTATTTCACGAACCTCAATCCACTCTCTCACATACAAGGTGTTTGACTGCACATAATTGAAGAAAAAGAGTATGAAAATATAAAACTATATTTTTGTTCAAATTTTCTACAGAAACCATAAACTTATAAAAATAAAAATAAAATATATAATAAAACAATTGTTTTTCATATTTTACTAGTTAAAAGAAAGAATAATGTATTAAAAATATTAACAATTTATTGCAACATATGGCATGTTTTGAGGTGAATGAGTTTGCAAGCCACCCAATCGTTGACTTAATTTTAGATCACGTGACATTTTTATGCGCAAGCTCAATGATTATATATATATATATATATATATATATATATATATATATATATATATATATATATATATATATATATATATATATATATATATATATATATATATATATATATATATATATATATATATATATATATATATATATATATATATATAAGAACGCTACTTTAATAATAATAATAATAATAATAATAATAATAATAATAATAATAATAATAATAATAATAATGCTATCTAGTTCTTTCAGAAATATAAATTGCCTAACTGAAATTCTGAAATTGTAATGAGTATGTAATTATAGAGAGAGAGAGAGAACATTTTTTTCATTTATATGTGTTATATTAGTTGCTTAATGCTTCAAATGTACACGTAAATGGGGCCAGACTTATAATGAATATTGTCCAGCAGCATATATATATATATATATATATATATATATATATATATATATATATATATATATATATATATATATATATATATATATATATATATATATATATATATATATATATATATATATATATATATATATATATATATTTATATTTTTTTTTTTTTTTTTTTTTTTTTTTTTTTTTTTTTTTTTTTTTTTTTTTTTTTTTTTTTTTTTTTTTTTTAATTTTTTTTTTTTTTTTTTTGATTTACTCATCAGATATTTTATATTTTAAAATATCTTGCAGAATATTTTTTTTATAATAAAAAAGTTATTCCCATAAATGGTGACAAGGTTCATGTACATTCACTTAAAAATTAAAAGTGAAAGACATCTTATTAATTTTGATATGCCTCCTTTTTTTAAACTTAGATAAAAATTATTTTTTATAATAGTTAACCTCACAGACATCCTTCATAAGGTCATGCTGGTTGGCTAAGGCATAAGGCCTTATAACGGGGTTAACCGCGCTAAAGACTTTCGTAACTTCGATACAAAGAACATCAAGAATGTTTGCTACTAGATGTATTGAGAATGTAAAT
>SEYY01019159.1:0-2500 GCA_009176605.1 Armadillidium nasatum | reverse complement strand
ACCAGGTTCTTTTATTTTCCCAACTCTGATGAAAATTAAAAGGGCTCTGTCCATAGTCCACCAGAGTATATATATATATATATATATATATATATATATATATATATATATATATATATATATATATAATATACTCGATCTTGAGAAAAAGCTACTTTTATTCCTTCTCAGATAATAATAATAATAATAATAATAATAATAATAATAATAATAATATAATAATCATAATAATAATCATAATAATAATAATAATAAACAAATTTAAAATGTGACATAAACTTTAGTCCAGGAGTAACTATCTTACTTTAGAAATTTTCAGTTTTCTTTCATGCAAAATTTTGGTATTGATCGTTTTTTACCGATACCGATATTTGACTCCATCCCTAACATATATATATATATATATATATATATATATATATATATATATATATATATATATATATATATATATATATATATATATATATATATATATATATATATATATATATATATATATATATATATATATATATATATATATATATATATATATATATATATATATATATATATATATATATATATTAGTGATGGATCGGATGTCATATTTTCCAATTTGCGGATGCGGATGCGGATGCGGATGTTGAATTTTGGAGAAGTGCGGATGCGGATGCGGATGCGGATGTTGAATTTTTGAAAGTGCGGATGCGGATGCGGATGCGGATTTTGAATTTTCGAAAGTGCGGATGCGGATGCGGATGCGAATTTTCGTCAAGTTGGATGCGGATTTTAATTTTCGGAAAGGATGCGGATGTTAATTTTGATGAGGATGCGGATGCGGATGCGGATGTTAATTTTGATGAGGATGCGGATATATATATATATATATATATATATATATATATATATATATATATATATATATATATATATATATATATATATATATATATATATATATATATATATATATATATATATATATATATATATATATATATATATATATATATATACAGTGGCGGCTCGTCATTAAGGGCTCCGGGGCTGCAGCCCCTCCAAATTAAAAATACAGGCGTAGGATGTTGATATAAATATGAAATTTTTGTCAGAGAAAAGTGATTTAAATTCATTTTTTAACAACTTAATACATAAAAAGTATAAATCATTAAAGAAAATAAGAAGTAAATGCATTTGGGAACTTCAAATTTTTTGGGTACGATATTATTTTTCAAGCATTGCCATTATTTAAAAAATGGGCTGTAAAATTTCAAGCCCTAATAAGACAGATATAGCAACCACGGTAATATGTAGCAACTTACGACAGTTGCTTAAAGTCTCATCTCGAGGGAGGTTGTTTTTTAATTGTGGAAGAAAAATTACAAGTTTTATGTTTTTTTTTTTTCTTGTTCGATATATATATATATATATATATATATATATATATATATATATATATATATATATATATATATATATATATATATATATATATATATATATATATATATATATATATATATTATATATATATATATATATATATATATATTATATATATATATATATATATATATATATATATATATATATATATATATATATATATATAACATTATGCCAGATGCACTTCTACATACTTAAATATTACAAAAACTATTAAAAGTACATTAAAAAGGCTAACATTTTTGTAATCCTTGCAGAATTTTAAGTAAGAATAATTGGGAATAGAAAAATATCTTATAATAATTTTAATACGTACGTAATAATTGTTTTTTTATGTTGAAAGACGTACGTTTGGCAAGTCTGTTTTTGTGAGATAAATTTTTCCAATTTTGAAGGAAGATAAATTTAGCGATTGAGTAAGAATAGTGTAAAAAATGTGAAATTTATATATAATTTGGTGTAATATGACAGTATGCTTTTAAAACATTATTTATATGAAAGCAATTACAACTCCGATGACAACGTCTGAAGCAGAGAGATGTTTCTCGACTTTGAATAGAATAAAAACTATTAAATGTAGTACCATGTATTAGCGATGTTTTCAATAGAGAGCGAAATGGTGTAAAATACCAGATTTCAATGAAAAAATAATTGAAAACTTTTCGACATCTAAAATTCAAAGAACTAATCTTATTTTTAAATAATAATATCAGCAAGCTTTCCAAGAACTAATCTTATTTCTAAATAATAATAATAATAATAATAATAATAATAATAATAATAGGCCTAAATGAAATGAAAGCTAAATAATAATAATATACGAATGTCAAAACATTTGCATTGATATATAGATGCTTCCAGTATATCGATATTTCCAGAATAAAGTAAGGTACGTTGATATATTATATTATATATATATATATATATATATATATATATATATATATATATATATATATATATATATATATATATATATATATATATATATATATATATATATATATATATATATATATATATATATATATATATATATATACATATATAATTATATATATATATATAT
>SEYY01019158.1:67500-72500 GCA_009176605.1 Armadillidium nasatum | reverse complement strand
GTTGTAAATAAAATGAATACTTTTAGTTTTCAGTAAATAGTTAAATAAGCAACTGAATTTTCTATTAATTTTATATTTACAGGTAAGAAGAGCAAGAAGAAATCAAAGATAATACAGATAATTGAAAAAGGATGTTTTGGTAGAAAAATTGAGGCCAATCCAATTGCAAGAAAAAAATATTTAATACGGGAAAGACCGGTTAATGTCAATAGCAATGAAAATTTTAAAGGAATAAAATATTCAAGCAATGTGGAAAGTTGTGCAATTTTGGGTAGAACTATTACAAAGAAAAATAGGAAGCATATCAAATTAAAGGAAGACTTCGGACAAATCTTAAAATTAGAGTTTTTTGCTTTTAGCAAAATTAATATTGAAAAGATAAGTTTTTGTTTCTCCTTTCAAAACATTACTGTTGGAAATTTAACCTTCAAGAAATCACTGATCAAAAGTAAATCATTAAAGAGCCCTTTAACCACTGTTATATTTGAAAACATTTTAAAGGATGACGGATTTACACTGTTTAACAACGAAATGTCTTTGGAATACAGCATTACATTTAAAAACTCAAATCCTAGGAATGTATCACAGGAAAATATATATTTCACCTTAAATTGTGTTGAATGCAACCGCTCAGTTTTTATATGTCAATCACTTGATGCTTTGTTTTCAGTTAAAACATCTAAACATGAAAGATGTAAAATTTACAAAAATCAACAAAATTATCTTTCCCTCATATATAATGGCTGTTTTTTCCCAATTCTGAGAGTAAGGAATTGTCATAAATGCTCATCAATTAAATTCGACGATAATCAGAAGAAAACTCTTTTAAATTACGCACCAATGGATAGAGACGAAAATTTATGTCCAACTACATCGCTTTCGCAGATTAATAATTCAACAAGAGCAAAGGATTTAAATTTATACTCTGTGAACAAAGTTTTTATTCCACAGAACCAAAATACTCCAGACTCTTTAGAATCTTTTAATAATAGTTACCCAATGATTTTGGAGAATAATTGCAGAAACCACCTAGATGAACAGGATGCTTTAGAGGGTAAAGTTGAACAGAAAAATACTTTCTCATCATTTGAACCTTCAAATTTGTCTGCTCTTCCAGGTAGTTTCCTTTGCCCATCTGTATTTAATGAATGTAATTCGGCTTACAAATGTTCTTATATTGAAGATTCTCCTCACATTTGTGATTCATGTGAAGTAAATTCACCTTATTTGCACAAAACTTATAACAATACTTGTATGAGATACGTAAATTCCCCTTTTAATTTTCATTATCAAAATTTAAATGAAGGGTATTACAAGGGTACCTTACAAACAAAAGATGCAATATCTAATGTAGAAATTAACGATCACGCAAATTTAAATTCAGATTGTGACTGTGTATTTCTTCCTAATATGAGAACTAGATCTGATATGCTTTCCAATGATAGAGAATCTTCATTAACCAATGCAAATTCAAAGAACTTTGTCAGGGACATTTATTCTTCAAATGTCCATAATTCTTTAAAAGCAAATTGGAGAAATAGTAATGAATTTAGTATCTCAAATGTAACTAATACAAATAACGGAGAAACTACTAGAAATGTCCACTTGAAGCATTTTAATCAAGGACTCAAAAGTAAAAATTATCAAGACTGTCTTGATCACACAGAATCTTCAAATAAGAATCAAATAGATCTTTTGTCTAATAGTTCTGCTGCAACTTATAATTTCGGTTCATATTCAAATCAACCGTTCACAGATGTAGCAAATCCGAATTCGTGTTTAGGTTGTAGCAAAAACTTGAGGAATTATCAAAACTGGAACTACTGTCAGGGTTTTAGACCTAATGGAAATTTCTACAATACCGAGCAGGTATCAAATATGTTTGTTCCTTTTTCATATTCAAAGGTTACAGAATCTACAGCTTCAGAATCACATAACTGTGAAATTGGTTACTTATGTGACAATGAAGTAGATTTTGTAGATGGAAATAAAATAAATAACTTATGTTTTCCAGTGGAAACTAATGAAGAAATAGAAGGTATAAATTCTAATACAGAAGGTGTTCGAATATTTACAAATCGACATTATAAGCATTTGAACACATCAAAACTTTTAAGAGGAAATCAACTGATACCGAAAAACCCTTATGCTTCTCAAACTGGAGTGCCAAAATATTTGGAATCTCACTTGCCTTCTGATAAAGAAGCGAATTTAGTTTCAGAATATGATTCACCCCATTATTCGAGTAATTTTAGAATATCAAACTTACAACCGTGTCATAACAATTATAATACTAACCATTCAGATTCTTCATCTTGCAGCACAAACGAAAGCAGTCCATGTGAAATTGAAAATTCTAATTACTCTGCCCAAATTTCATCAGCTTTAAATAATGCACCAAATTTTCCTGTTTATGAAAAGGAGAAACATAAAAATTTTAGCTCATACGAAGTTACATGCGATAATTTTGACAATCGGAACGTATCAGATTTTCCCAATGAAAATAAAATTCCATCTCGTAAATTAAAAACTATAGAAGAACATATTCAAGAAATGGAAGATAACTGGCTTATTTATAAAAGAAATAAAGCCCTTAAAGCGCAAAATGGAGAATCGCATTCAAATTTTCCTAATTATAATAATCACAAAAGTAGACCGTTTTCGAAAAGTAATTTTAGATCTGGTTTACAGTCCAATAGAAAATTACGTGGAAATTATTTCGAAAAATATAAATATCCAGAAAATTTCGGTCCTGGTTATCATCATCCGCAGATTTTGTCCCATTTTAAATCAAATTTTTCTAAACCTAGATATTACAGGGGTAAATTTTCTAATGGTTACGAGTATAACAATAATTATAGAGAAAGGTTTAATGCTCAGGAAAATTTTTTTAATGCTGCTGCAAATCCTAATTTCTATACGCAATGAAAATGTGTAATTGCTAGAAATTAAAGCATGTAAGTTTTTCGTAAAGCTGTTGCAGATTGCGAAATTAAAATGTTTGGCCTTCACAGTTCCTTGTGAAACTAATATTAACGATTTACTATATTGGTAAACTATTCATGGAACTTTTTAATTCAATAGGTAGAATAAACTTTAAGTTTGGTTCTAACAGGTTTTTGCAAATTGCACGGTTGAAATGTTTGATTTTCACACTTGTGAAAACTATTATTGTTGATTTTACTACTTTTAGTAAACTAATCAGGACTTTGAATGAAGCTTTTTTATTCTATAAACTAAATTTATAGTTGTTTCCAAAAAGTTACTGCAAAATACATTGTTGAAATGTTTTGTCTTCACAGTGCCTTGTGAAAACGTGAAAATTAAAGTAGATTTTATTCGAATTAGTAAATTATGAAATTCCTTTGTTGATTCTAAATAATAGAATAACTTTGAAAGAATGTTTTATTTAAAACCTTAAATTATTAAAACCTTTTACACTGTAAAATTGGTTTAAAATTTTTTCATCAATTTTCAAGTTAAAAGATTTAGTAACATTTTTTGTATGCAAAATGTAAGAATAATTTAAGCTTTTCTCTAAATTGAAATGGTAATTTGTCGCAATATTAGCTTACTGAAATTGTTGGATCTTAAATTAAAGGGAATATCGCAATTTATTCATATCTAATTTCACTTTTTGGATATTATCTTTCCAAATACGCCTAAATTATGACTTAAAAATTTTAAAAAATTAATAATTCGAACTGGATTTTTTCCGGCCTATCAACAAAGACTGATGAAAAGGCAGCCTTTTTCAAAAGATTGGAAGTGACCGAGTTAATGTAAACAATAACTGACCAGTGATTTTCGTATTTTTTGAAACATGTTGAGAAGATTAAATATGATCTAAATATTGATATTTTTTGAAGAGTATTACATATTTAATTTTTTTTTTATAATGCCTTTGTAATTTTTTTAATTAGGCTTTCAAAATTTTCCTGATTTTATTGTACTTTAGTTTCGTATGTTTAAACAATCTTTCATCTTTATAAATTGTCCTAGTAATATGTCTGGAAATTTGAAGTTCTAACATTGTCCAAAATGGAGACTATGAAAGATTCTTTCAAACTAAAGTGAATTTTCCATTTTACAACTGTTTTGAAATTTGTTAAAGCGTAAAAATCAGTTATATAATTATCCAATGGTGATTTACGAAAGCTCAAACCATAACTCGACGCAAGTTTCACATTTTAAACCTAAGTGGCAAGAATAACCAGTCTGTTAACTGAATCTATATCATGGAATGTATGTTTGCTAACTTTTTTCACAATTAAGTACAGCTAACTTTTGATGCTTAAGAAGTAATGTCAGTACATTGCGAAATAGTTATTACACGATTTAATACATCTTACAAAATCTAAGTGAATGAACTCTTTACTAAGTAAATATTTTTAAATTCTGAATTTTATGCTGTTTATACACGCTCTGCAATTCTTGTGCGATTTAAGCAAATGGATCGTCGAGGAAATTCACTGCTATTTTTTAAGCAGTTTGGTTATAATGAATCTGATATTTAGGCAAATCACTAAAAATCTCTTCCTCCTTTTTCTATATGCATAATTAAAGAATTTCTTACATTTGAGAAAAAACTGATTTAAAAAGTAAATGGGTCAATTTGGGAAATCGTAAGTTTAAAAGACTTAGAAAGACTGATGCCGTGTAGATTAGAGGATAATTTCTTGAGAAAAATAGTGAAGTCCTATATTCACAAGACTGAAACGTTAATAATAGTAAAGTGAGTTTAGATTTGGAAGATTTAGTGCTGAATGGTCTGACATCAATCCAAAATTTGAAAAAAACGTAGACTGCTATAAAGAAACTTTATTCTCTTTGCATATGTTCCAGAATATAGATTTTCTTTTTTTTTTGACTCCTATTTATTTTATATGATTTTCCCTCGGATGGTTTTACTCTAATGGGAATCTTTGGAGCCTTTTCTTCCTCTAATTTTGAAGTTTAATTATAATAGCTTTCTTTGGAACTGATCTATATTAACTTTT
>SEYY01019158.1:25000-30000 GCA_009176605.1 Armadillidium nasatum | reverse complement strand
ATATATATATATATATATATATATATATATATATATATATATATATATATATATATATATTATATTTAGTTTTATTACATTATTAAGTTCTTTATAGTTCTTCTATTCTTTATTGGATTCTTGGGAGGATAAAATGCGTCAAATTAATTATTCATATATATATATATATATATATATATATATATATATATATATATATATATATATATATATATATATATATATATATATATATATATATATATATATATATATATATATATATATATATATATATATATATATATATATATATATATATATATATATATATATATATATATATATATATATATATATATATATATATATATATATATATATATATATATATATATATATATATATATATATATATATATATATATATATATAGCATCAGCAATGTTTTTTTTAGGCTAATATTAATGCATTTATTGTACTGTAAACAAACTAGTAATATTTCCTCATACTACAGTTCTAATGAAGCCGATAATAATGGAATGAACCCTCCTATGCAACTGTCGCGTAATTTTGTCTTTTTAAAGGAAACAGCTTGTTAAAATTTAGATGGTGCTGTTAATTGATGAAATACTATGGCAAAATATGTTCATAATCATAAATCATACTCTTATCTTACAGATCGCTTCCTTTGTGAAATACTTTATTTAAAGTACATTTTGAGAAGTTTTTAATTCGTTCAAATACTCATCTTTTATCAGTCAATTATTTGCCCTTAAATATTTACGAAAGAGGATAAAATCTGTGATTGAGATTTCAGTTTCATTTTTTTGAATTGAAAAAATAAATCACAAAAACTTCATGAAAATGTAAGAATTCTAAGAGGTTAATTTTGATGTTATATACTTTTTTAATTACAAGTATGTTAAAAATTACAGCAATATGTATATACATATATATATATATATATATATATATATATATATATATATATATATATATATATATATATATATATATATATATATATATATATATATATATATATATATATATATATATATATATATATATATATGTGTGTGTGTGTGTGTTACGGAACTATTTACAGTATAAGAACAGAAGAAGATTGAGTTTAGATGAACTAACAGATCGTCCTTACGACTGATCTCTTTATCTGCAATTTCAGAACTCAGTCGATGGTTGTCGTGAAGACTAACTCTTTAAAACTTGTTCCTTCAAACCGACATTTAAACGTTCCAATCCTCAATACTTCCTCCTTCTGATCCGTTGGGTTCTTTTATTCATTTATAACTGTTGTCTTCTAAGATTAATAGATGTATTTCATTCAGAGTCCACGAAATGACTCTCTGTTAAGTAATTTAAAAGATATATTCCTTTTCAAGTCTACAATATGACTATTGTTAAAATTCAATAATTTTAACATAATATATATATATATATATATATATATATATATATATATATATATATATATATATATATATATATATATATATATATATATATATATATATATATATATATATATATATATATATATATATATATATATATATATATATATATATATATATATATATATATATATATATATATATATATATATATATATATATATATATATATATATATATTATTATTATTTATTATACTCAGCACCATATCCCGCATGAAGCAGGGTGGTGTCGGCTGCAGAAATTATTCATATTCCTGCAACCGTACGTGGGAAGGGAGAAATACTGGTTAAGAGGTTTCCCAGCCTCTTGAACCATAATTATGATTATGCCAATATGTCCAACACTTAACACTTAACCACTGAACCACTATATATATATATATATATATATATATATATATATATATATATATATATATATATATATATATATATATATATATATATATATATATATATATATATATATATATATATATATATATATATATATATATATATATATATATATATATATATATATATATATATATATATATATATATATAATACAATTACAAAAATATAAATAATTCTCATATATAAAATCTAT
Source organism: Armadillidium nasatum (assembly GCA_009176605.1). Taxonomy (NCBI): domain Eukaryota; kingdom Metazoa; phylum Arthropoda; class Malacostraca; order Isopoda; family Armadillidiidae; genus Armadillidium; species Armadillidium nasatum. The sequence continues at coordinate 27,949 of SEYY01019158.1, read as the reverse complement.
TCATATTCTTAAATGTATTTTTACATTTAAAATATAAATAAAATACACTATAAATTATAATAAAAGCATTGTTTCTATGCTTCACGAATTAAAAGGATAAAAGCATCATTTCAATGCTTCACAATTTAAAAAAAATTACTGATAACGTATACATATATATATACATATATATATATATATATATATATATATATATATATATATATATATATATATATATATATATATATATATATATATATATATATATATATATATATATATATATAGTATATATATATATATATATATATATATATATATATATATATATATATATATATATATATATATATATATATATATATATATATATATATATATATATATATATATATATATATATATATATATATATATATATATATATATATATATATATATATATATATATATATATATATATATATATATATATATATATATATATATATATATATATATATATATATATATATATATATATATATATATATATATATATATATATATATATATATATATATATATATATATATATATATATATATATATATATATATATATATATATATATATATATATATATATATATATATATATATATATATATATATATATATATATATATATATATATATATATATATATATATATATATATATATATATATATATATATATATATATATATATAAATATATATATATATATATATATATATATATATATATATATATATATATATATATATATATATATATATATATATATATATATATATATATATATATATATATATATATATATATATATATATATATATATATATATATATATATATATATATATATATATATATATATATATATATATATATATATATATATATATATATATATATATATATATATATATATATATATATATATATATATATATATATATATATATATATATATATATATATATATATATATATATATATATATATATATATATATATATATATATATATATATATATATATATATATATATATATATATATATATATATAATATATATATATATATATATATATATATATATATATATATATATATATATATATATATATATATATATATATATATATATATATATATATATATATATATATATATATATATATATATATATATATATATATATATATATATATATATATATATATATATATATATATATCGGGTCACTTTGACCATTAGCGATTAGATCTCGAATGTTCCCAACTCTGGTGGGATTTGGTAGGCCTCCTGCCTTTGCCCACCAGAGGAGACATATATATATATATATATATATATATATATATATATATATATATATATATATATATATATATATATATATATATATATATATATATATATATGGGGGGAGTAGGTTTACTTATAAGGTTTTCTTTGGCCTTAATTAAAGGTATTTGCAGGGATGATAAATTTGTTAATTGGAAAAAACTTAAAAGTAAACTACAACGAGAAATAATGTAGAAGTTTTTTATTATCATTATTATTATTATTATTATTATTATTATTATTATTATTATTATTATTATTATTATTATTATTATTATTATTATTATTATTATTATTATTATTATTTTTTATTATTGTTATTATTATTATTATTATTATTATTATTATTATTATTATTATTATTATTATTATTATTATTATTATTATTATTATTATTATTATTATTATTATTATTATTATTATTATTATTATTATTATTATTATTATTATTTCCTAGGTATTCAATGTCAGATTTAGTTTTAATGTATGTTTTCCATTTCCCTTCCAATTCTCTAAAACAATTTCATCTCATATAAATTTAATTTTCATTATGAAATTCTTGAGTACAACATTCAGAGAAAGTAAAAGCATAATTATATTTATTTTCTAGCCGATTTCGTCAGTAAACTTTAGACGTACATCATCAGAGTTTGAATTCTCATATATGAATGAAATTTTAAGTAAAAATTAACATTATAGATCATAAAATTAAAAAATATATCATATTTTGTTTAGTTTGGGAGATTTTAGTAGGCCTCTGGCCTTTGACCACCAGAGGTGAAATAAAAAAAAAAGGAAAAACAATATTAAAAACTGCTAACCATACAATAAAATTAAGCTTAAAGCTTAATTTTATTGTATGGTTCGCAGTTTTTAATTTTTTTTTTCCTTTTTTTTTTATTTCACCTCTGGTGGTCAAAGGCCAGAGGCCTACTAAAATTCCACCATAGTTAAGGGGAAAATTTATCTACCTGGTCAATTAAAAGGCCGACATGACCTGATACATGGCGTTTGAAGGTGTATAAGTCATAGGAAGTTGGAAAAATAGATGAAGGAAATGTGTTCCAGACTTTACCAGTAGAATACATTCAAGATTGAGCGAAGTGGTTAAATCTGGGGCCAGACAGTTGGATAGATGAAGGATAGTATAGTATAGTATAGTATAGTATAGTATAGTATAGTATAGTATAGTAAGCTTCAGCTTTTATTATTATTATTTTAATTACTTTATGATTTTTATTAATATTATTATTATCATTATTATTATTATTATTATTATTATTATTATTATTATTATTATTATTATTATTATTATTTATTATTATTATTATTATTATTATTATTATTATTATTATTATTATTATTATTATTATTATTATTATTATTATTATTATTATTATTACTATCATAATAATTTTTACTATCATTAATATTATCATTATTATAATTACTATTATTATATTATTATTATTATTATCATTATTATTATTATTATTATTATATTTTTATTATTATTACTATTATTAATAATATTATATTTATAATAAAGACTTCTCTAATAGAAGCCTTAAATTTAACTCACCTCTTTGACAAACA
>SEYY01019158.1:15000-20000 GCA_009176605.1 Armadillidium nasatum | reverse complement strand
TCTCCAATTTCGTTGAATTTTCTTCAGCTTTATTTGATAATTAAATTGGACCATGCCTTTGAGTGGTGGTAAAAATATTAATAAAAATCTCAAATATTTTTTGTTCCTTTTTTTTAAATTATTTTATTAATTAAATATACATATATTTATAATTTCAAAAAAAAAAAAAAAGAAAAGAAAAAGAGAGAAAAAAAGAAAAAATATGGATTCTAACCTTGTCTATCATTTCTGAAACGTTCCACGAGAGATTGTCCCAGAGCTCTTCAACGTCCATCGTTTCTGATAGGTTTTCTATAGCCTTTTTGAACCCTGGATATTCTTTGTCATTGTATCTCTTTTCGTAGAAACTCTTCAAAATGCGAGGATCGTATTCATCATACCTGTAACTGTTACGGCATGAGATTAAAAATTAAAAATATAATTTTAAAAATTTTTTTTTTTTTTTTTTTTTTTTTTTTTTTTTTTTTTTTTTTTTAAAATTTTAAAAATTTTTAAAAATATAATTTTAAAAATTTTAGTTACAATGATGATATTAAGTATAATTTTAATAGAAATGAGATTAAAAATTAAAAATATAATTTTAAAAATAAAATAATTTTAATAAAATGATTAAAAATTAAAATATAATTAAATAATTTTAATTACAATGATAAAATAAATTATAATTAATTATTATTATAAATTATTATAATTTATTAATTATTATTCTAATAATTACTAATAATAATAACTATATACTACTATATATATATATATATATATATATATATATATATATATATATATATATATATATATATATATATATATATATATATATATATATATATATATATATATATATATATATATATATATATATATATATATATATATATATATATATATATATATATATATATATATATATATATATATATATATATATATATATACATACATATATACATAAAATATTAGTTGTAATAAAATATTACTTATTAACTTACTACGCATTGACACAGATAGTAATAGCTGGAAAAACAAGGGTAGTGTTATCTATTACTTGAACATCAACAGAAATGTCTCCATCTAAATACGCCCACAATCTGTCAAGGGACTGACCAAGCAATAAAACTGTGCACACTATCAGTATAAGAGCCCAGTAAGATCTTCTGTTTAATAATAATAATTATAATAAAAATAATAATAATAATAATAATAATAATAATAATAATAATAATAATAATAATAATAATAATAATAATAATAATAATAATAATAATAATAATAATAATAATAATAATAATAATGAATAATAATAATAATAATAATAATAATAATAATAATAATAATAATAATAATAATAATAATAATAATAATAATAATAATAAAATAATTATGAAAATAATAATAATTATAAAATAATAATAATAAAACATTAAAAAGTTAACTATTTTTATTACCTATTAATTTTATAATTATTATTATAATACTTATTATTATAATTGGAAATACGAAAATTAATTTCATTATTATTTATGTATATCTAATTTGCAAAATGTTTCGGAAGTTATGATTTTTTTTCTTTTTTTTTTTTTTTTAGTTCATTTTGTATTTTGTTAAATTATTATTATTATTATTATTATTATTATTATTATTATTATTATTATTATTATTATTATTATTATTATTATCATTATTATTTTTCTCTGTATATTTATTTACTAATTCTTTTACATTTCCTTCATTTGAATTGTCATTACCTATTTATTTATTCTTATATGTATCTTTTTAAGTTTTTAACCTAGATTTACTCTGTCTAGTTTACCCAGGTCAAAATCCGACATGTAAATTAAAGTCTAAGTTAAAAGCAGTATCAGACTTTTCCAATAGAAAAAAATGACGAAATTATCTTGCAATTCAGTCTATTGAGAGATAATCCAGCAGAAAAAATAAAAAATAAGAATAAAAAGAGGAACACATCTTAGGGTAAATAAAGTAACAAAATTAAGAGCAAATAAAGTAACAAAAAATATCGTAACAATTTATTTAACCTGTCTAAATTTGCCTAAGTAATATTGGAAGATAAATATTACTTACCTAATAAAGCATGTTTCCCTGTCAAATACTATCGGCAACCCTGTTATATTAATGTCGTATTTAATAATATCATTCGCTTCTTCTTTTTCTTCTTCTTTTTTTGCTTTTTCTTCTTTAAACAGGGAAAAGTTTGAAGAGAGTTTCTTATCTGTGTTTAATACGTCTGTTTTCATATTTGAATAAATTTTATTTTAGTTTAAATTTTAATTTTGTTTTAGCTATTTTGAGTGAGTTAAACAAAATTTCCATAAAAAGATGATAGAAACACTGTATATATATATATATATATATATAATATATATATATATATTAAATAATAATATTAATATATATATATTTATTTTTTTTTTTTTTTTTTTTTTAAATAAAAGTTCACCTAGGGCATTGCCCATTCGAGGAGAGGAATTTTTTCTAGGTAGTATATACCTAGGATCCGAAGTGGGATCGAACCGGCGCCTCAAGCACGTGAGTCAATCACTTTACCGTTTGAGCCACGGTAATATATATATATATATATATATATATATATATATATATATATATATATATATATATATATATATATATATATATAATATATATATATATATATATATATATATATATATATATTATATATATATATATATATATATATATATATATATATATATATATATAAGCTTTCGGTGTCAAATAAATTTAAATTAATAACGTAACAAAACACTTATTGTTTTTATTTCATTTTTTTCATGTGCACTTTGCCATTATAACACTGCAAAACTCTAACATTTCAAAGAATGAATATTGTATTTACTATAAATTTGAAATATTTTTTAGTAATACTTTGAAGTAATTTATGAAATTAAATTGAAAAATTTTGAAAAATTCTTCATCAAAAAATATTTTGATAGATTTTCTTAGATGATAATATAATAATCAGTCCATAAGGTTAATTAAGAAATAAAACAATATAATATTAAAAAAAAATTCTTTAAAATTTAGATAAACCTTCCGCTAAGACTTTTCACCGTCTAGTGACTTCAACATGGATTTGATAATTATTTTTAATTGTCAATATAGAATAAAAGCATATTCTATAACAATAAGGAAAACTTAGCAACGAAACTCAATAAACAGAGACTATTTAAATGCCTTTTGATGAAAAGACAAGCAATAATAAATTTGAAAGCTTCACAATTGAAATTTAAAAGGCTAGACTTTTTCAGATCTTTAACAATAATAGTTTTGTTTTTATGTTTTTAATATATTCATTTGTAACTATACAAAACTAAAATGGAAATATATATTGTATAATTTTTATTTTTTACTTTTGCATAATTGAAAAGTTTTGTTGCAATCTCGTTATTTAATAAAATTCTTTTCTTTTTTATTTATTTGTCCATTTATTTATCATTAATTTAAATGTTAATCAAATAGTAAAGTTAATAATTAGTTATTTTTAAAACCTTATTTTCAAAAAAAAAAAAAAAAATAAGTACTGATAAAAAAAAATAAAAAAAGTCTTTGAATGATTCCAGGAATTTTTGAAGTTTAAAGCCGACAGAAATGAATTGAGGATGTTTCCGATAGAAGTAGCACAGAAAGAACCAGAGTTAAATCATATTTTTTACATGTTAATTGGAGTGATTGAAAATGGAATATATTCTCTCATGCCAGAGAGAATCCCTTTAGTTACGCGTTCTGAATACAATGAAGGAATTTTTAGAAGAAGAAGAAGAAACCATTACAAGAAGGCTCTAACAGCACCATCGGTCCAACCTGTATTAAAAATTGAAAAGTCAAAAATATTAAAGTGTTCTTTCCTGCGGAAGATTTGAAGAGATAGAACATGACACAGTGATGAGAAGATGATCAGATTTGTAATTCTAAGATAATCAGTGACACGATTAGGGATTTTAGAGAAACAGTCATGACGTTGCTTTGAATAGAGCAATTTAGCAAACTGTACCTAGATAACTAGAGGAATTCAAATGGGAGTGGATAATGAAAATTCCTCAGTATGATGATTTCAATGAAAAAACTTATTTTAAACTTTAAAAAATCAAATAATATAAGATAATTGGTAAAGAGTAAAGGAGATAACTGTTCAGAACGTATGGATTTAGTCGAAGAATCGTAATTTTGTAGAAAACATTAGGTAGGAAATTCTGAGAACTTTAAATTAGTACTAAGAAAAGAAATGATGTATCTGTGGGTGAATACACAGCATTGGTGAAAAATTGAGGATGTTGAAGTAAAATGGAACATTGCCGTATTTGCAGTGTGAGAACTCAAATATTGGTGGAAAAAAGATTTTATGAGATGATGTATAAAAATGAAAGTTAAAGCAAATATCTATATTGCGGAATAGCTCCAAAACAAATTCACTATTTAGTAGCGCTTCCAACAATGCAAAAATGTCACAGTAAAATTTTCAATACAAAAAGGTCGCTTCTCCGATTTATATTCTAATAAGAGAATAACGAAAAAATTTGTTGTGACCTTTTTTCCCGTTAGGACAATTTTTGCAGTGAATCGAACGAGACTAGAGTACTTATTGGGAGAGTCAGTGTAAATTTGAAAGTACTCAAGTACTCTTGAATATTGTGTTTTAGTTATGAGTAAAATAAATAAATTATTGAGTCTCGTAAACGCAAAGGATTGTTAGAGACCAGTAGAGAACTCCAAATATCTAAAAACACACACACACACACATATATATATATATATATATATATATATATATATATATATATATATATATATATATATATATATATATATATATATATATATATAATACTAACCTAGTACAAGTTACGAGTTAGACCCAAAAGCAAACACAGAAGAATCTCGTAACAAGCAGAAAGGTTTGTTATGTGCTTAACTGACAAGATGAAAACTATAAACAAAAGTATTGACTAATAGCATAGGTC
>SEYY01019157.1:107500-109329 GCA_009176605.1 Armadillidium nasatum | reverse complement strand
TTCAACCAGAGTTGGGGAAAAATTTGCACTCTCAAACAATCAAAATCCGACATGAACAAGCTCAGTCTGAAATTGCATACTTAAATGAAAGAGGAAAATTAGAAAGAGGAAGTGTGCCAGACTTTACCAGAGGAGAGTACATGTAGGAATGAGCATAGTGGTTACATCTTGTGTAAGAGAACTATGCAAAGAAATAGTATGTGTAAGTAGACGAGTTGCTTGAGATCTCCTCAAGGGAAGGTGGTGTGTGATTAGAGAATTAAGAAAAACTGTCTGTTGCAATTGTGATAGTGTAGGGAGAGGGATGTAACTATAAGATGGAGTGAGTCACTTACGGAGTGAGTCACTTACGGAGTGAGTCACTTACGGAGTGAGTCACTTACGGAGTGAGTCACTTACGGAGTGAGAAGGTAAAACTACTTATACTTCACCTTTCAAGGAGACCTGTGAGAGTAGGGCCACCTAGATATATGATGCGTACTGGAGAGTTATTGATGGAGCGAGTAGTGAAAATGAGAAAATGTTTAGACAACACCTTTCAAGGAGTCCTGTGAGGGCAGAACCACCCAGGTATATGATGCGTTCTCCATAGGAAAAAGATCGACGCTCCTTATATGGCAAGTGTAGTGTAGTGCGAATAATTCCTGAGCATAATTCAAAGAATCTAACCTCTCAGAAGATGATTGAATTGTTGAATAGGGAGATGAAGGATCTGAGTTTTTGAAGTATTGAAAACATTGTTTTTTTACCTAATTTAGAAGATGGAAGAACGATCAGATGTCAGTTTCATCTAGACATTAGTAATTTGAAGTTTAGTTGTGCGTCTTTCAGAATAATCGAGTAATGTTCGATGGAATCTTCAGCGTAACTGTGGATAAATGCTGAAGTGCTGACAGTAGAAAGGAGTTAATAAGATACCACTACTGATTCAGTAGATTCAAAAGTAGAAAGGTGGACGTAAGCAACACTTGTTGCAGAACAAGTGAAAAAGAATTCAGTATTGAGGTTACAAAGAGAAGAATATGTAAAGAAAGATCTTTTGAAAATCTAATCTTTGTATCAGACTCTATAGAAAGTTTTTTTTTAAAGCTTTAACGTAATAACAGAAGATTAACCGAAGTGCAAAAGATCAACAATCAGAGAGATTATTGAAAGATCACTCAAGTTGAGAATTGTTTCTGGAAGAAAAAAGAGGCATTAAGATAATTCAAAATTTTCCTGCTAATTTATGTACACTAGAAAAGTTTAGTGAAAAAAAAGATAAAGGCTATATTAAAAAATAGTTAGAATGTTCAGGAAGTCCCAGCTTCTAGCAAATAGAAAGGTCAGCTTTATAGTCAGAGATGAGAGGGTATTTAAATGTAGGGTGTGAGCTCTCTCGGCAGCACAAGTTTTGAGAACCACAAGAGGAATACCATCAATCGTACACTTTCTTAGTATTAAACTCAGAGAGAGCAGAAATAATATCAAGCAATTAGTTTGGCAAAAATACCAAATGAATTTGACGGAGATCTGGAAAGAGTGGACAGGTTAGAAAGAAGAATTCAGTTTAAGAAAAGGTAAAACAGAATGGTGTCGTTGAAGAAACTACAGAGGGAAAGATGGAGAGGAGAGCTAAGGTAACAGTTTTTGTAAAGTTGCAGAAATATACACAGAAAGAAAAACTCCAAAATTTTTCCCACTTTCTAATATGAAAAGAAGATTTAAGCCCACGAATAAAATAATAAATAATAATAATAAATAATATTAATAATATTAATAATAATAATAATATATATAATAATATAAAATAATAAATTAATAATTTTTTTTTAGGATCCATTCTCATG
>SEYY01019157.1:77500-95000 GCA_009176605.1 Armadillidium nasatum | reverse complement strand
TAATTTTAATTTTTATTAAATTTTTAAAAAAAATTTAATCTTTTTTAAAATATTTTAATTTAATTTAATTAAAAATTAAATTTTTTAACTTGATTTTTTTTTAAATTTTAAATTTAGTTATATAAATTAATATTTGTAAAAATTTTAAAAAGAAATTTATATTTTTAAACTTTTTAAAATATTTTTTAATTATTTTTCATTTTTAATTAATAATAATAATAAAAAATAATAATAATAAAAAATAATAATAATAAAATAATAATAATAATAATAATAATAATATAATAATAATAATAATAAAAATAATAATAATAATAATAATAATAATAATAATATAATAATAATAATAATAATAATAATAATAATAATAATAATAATAATAATAATAATAATAATAATAATAATAATAATAATAATAATAATAATAATAATAATAATAATAATAATAATAATAATAATAATAATAATTAATAAAATAATAATAACAATAAAAAATTATAACAATAAAAATATTTTCCAACTATTACTATTAACATTACTGTTATTACAACTCTTGTTTTATTTCTAGCATTTTAGAATCTGTTCCGAATGTGATCCTACCCATGATCTGGTTTGAAGTCACATCCGGCATAACTGAAGAACTTTCGGATGAGATCCGGACAGTAAACTGGTTAATGTCTTCACCATTCCCGAAGATGCTCTTAGGGATATTAGCAGCCACTGGATTGATATTGGCTGCTTCGTTGTTAGCTCTTCTATCCAAGAAGAAGAAATAATTCTCTTTAAAGTGTGGTGATAAAAAGTTGCATGATATATCGTCGAGTGATTAATCGTTGCATGACTAAAAATTGATATTAAGATTATATAAAAAAAATTTGAGATCAAATATTGCCTGATAAAAAGTTTGGGGATAAGTTTTACAATTAAAAAATTGAGGTTAAAAAAAAGTTGATTAAAAGTTGTATGATATAAAGTTTAAAAATTGTGCAATTAAAAAGTTGAATGATAAAAAGTATAAAAATTGTGCAATTAAAAAGTTGCATGATATAAAGCTGTGATTAAAAGTTGCATGATATAAAAATGTGATTAAAAGTTTAATGATAAAAGTTTAGCGATAAAAATTTTCATGAAAAGTTGCGCTAAAAAGTTAACTAATTAAAAGTTGCATTATTTTTTGGCAAGTAAAATGGATTTTGTGTTTTTTCTATACTTAATTTATTAACTAATTAAATGTAAATAATTAAAAATATTTTTGATTAATCTTATTTATATAATTTTATTTACAATCAATCTCTCAATGTATTAATGTGTATATTTATTTATTAATTATTATTTATTAATTATTATTATTATTAATTATTATTTTTGATCTGATTTTGAACTTTCACTTTCTACATATTTACGTCTTTTCAATGTTAAATTTTTAAATTTACTGAAAGTTTTTTACAGATCTAGAGTTAGCACACTAATAGCTTTAAATTTATGGTTTAGGCAATTTGCAAGTGAGCTGCAATTGTTGTAACGGGGTGGGTGGAGGCGTCCATGAAGTTCCAACCCATTTCTTCTTAACATCAAACTTTGTATAAAACTTCAGGTATACACTTTTTTCCTTTCATAATGATACGATCATTATTATATGACATATGAAGGGATAATGATCAAATACATTTTTGTTACTCCATACCTCGTTCCTAAGTCTTGTCGGAACAAAACTAAACTTTATTTTTTTGCGAACAAAACTTTAGGAACTGGAATTGTGCTCCCTTCAACGATTGACAGTTCGATACCTTTATAATTACGAAGCAGTCCCAAATATTTGTACCTCATGTGTACTATGGGTCGTAACTTTACAAAATTGGTTTCCCCTCTGGTCTAAAGACGTGTCCACACCCGAGGTAAAGTATGACGCCGATTGTGAAGATTCGTTTGGTCTATGAACTCTATTTCATGGGATTTTAAATCTTGGCCACAACGTAGGCGATAGTCATTTTCGATCATTTCGAGTACGTTTAATACGCAACTGAGAAGAGTTGTAATTGTACACAATCAGCGGTCGATCGTACATCCAGTGTGAACAATCCCCCCCCCCACAAAAAATATTTAATTCGTATGCCCCCCCTCCCCACTTTCCTGTCTAATAAGTAACAATATTTTGTTTTTAAATATGTTTGTTCATTACAATTATTGGTCTGAAGATGTTTTTTTTTTGTTTTTTTTACGAGTTTTTAATACTTTTGTAATATGTCCTTATAATAAATTTGTAATTAGAAAATTTTAATTACTCCTTTTAACAAAAGTAAAAATACTTAATAAATTTGCTTATTAGCTTATTTAACACTAATTTAGTGATTTATGAAGCAAACTTGAAAAGATTAAAATACACTAAAGATATAAGGTGTTTTATTACTGCAATATGTGTTAAATGTCATGGATAGATAGACGACCTTTTCGTTGGGAAGATGAGGTCTGGCCGACCAATACGATTGCCAGTTCATGTTTGTTAATTTGTCAGGCGATTCCTCTCATGGTGGGTGGGGCAGATTGTCATTATTACTTCTGATGCTTCTCTTTGTATAGTTTTAAGCATAGATATTTCTTTTTTGTATTCCTAGTGTCGTGTCCCTTTGATCGTAATGTCCTATTCTAACATGATCTGCTTCTGTAATTCGTGAGCTTCTAAATTTTGGTTCTTCAGCCTTGCAAGTTACCACAGCATTTTTTAGTCAGTGTTTCTTTCTGTTCTTGTGTGGCGCATCTTCCTGCATTACCGCTATGATTTTTTTTTGCTTGTAGACCTTTCATTCCTACATATATACGCAGAGTTTTCGATACTTTCATGTCCTAGACTCCGAACCGCTTTCGAAACTACTCTAATGATCCAGCAGCAAACATTCTGATCCACTACTGTGAAAGTTTGGTTCATTTTAACCAATAACAAACTGGATTCCCTTCATATCGTTATAGTTTGTAATAAAGAACCATCTTCCTCAGTCTTTTCCATCCTTGCCAACTTGTTGACAATCTACACATATATCCAGCTACTAAACTATGGTTAATATTTTTATCAAAAACTCTCTGCTGAAATGTTAAAACATAGATGAGACTATCAAGATTTGGAAATTTTCTTTACAAACTGAGGCGCAAAAAATCATTCCTTGGAGTATTCACATTAAAGTTAGATACCTACGTGCCAATTCTCAAAACGCCAAGAATGAGGTGTCAGACATGGAAGAAAAGTATTCACTACATTAGAATACTACCTACCAGACTAAAACACTTCGTATAATATGCAGCCATGAATGAACATATGATATAGCGAGAACAAACTCTTTCAAACCCGGGCACTTCAACTCGTAAATTTTATAATCTAATGTGAAGAACAAAAATTTTGGTTAAAGTTTGAAAAAATATTTTGCATTCTCAACTATGGACCGACCGGGGCCCAGGCCCCCTCTAATAATCACGTAAAACCGAGTTTTTCCTGCCGGGATTAATTGCAAATTATACTTATTAATGGTGGATTAAATCCAACAAAATATAAGAAAAAGACTTTTAATTCCATTATTCCTTCGTTACATATTGGGTGTGGCAAAATGAATGCAACATAAAAGAGAAAAACAATTCACTCACTTAAATCACTATTCACTATCAGAATCTTCTTGAACATTTACATCATAAGTTTTAGAATTTGTGGGAGTGAAATGTTCAGGAACAGAGGCCAGTGGCGTTGAATATGTTACTGCTCTAAGATTGTATTTTAAAAACTAGTATTTCTACCTTCATTGGTAATAGTTTGATTCTATCTTTGTGAATTGATTTTTCCTACTTTGAATTCTCTTTCACTGACTCTGGAGCTTGCTGGTGGGCACAAATATACTCTTGCTAGTGTGGGGAGATCATTCTTGTTTGACTTCCAGAAGGCAATGGAGTCATCGTTGATGCTAATTTTTTTCATTTTCATACATTTTTAACTCAGTCAGAGGAGACTCTGTTAAATTCGGACATAGTCCTGTATTGGCTTTTGAATCATTGAAGTCCGCAAGGACATCATCCCAAGAACATGAGAATCTAGAAGATTTAGGTTGTCGAAATCTTTGAAACTTAATTTACCATCACCAATACTTTAATGAAGAAACTACTATTAACTATTATATTTACCTCAGACTACAATGGACATATTTCCATACCGCCCTCAGTATTGAAATTAAACTTTTATTATTCAAAATCTAATTTTTTTGAAATTTTTTCGGAGAAAATGCGTATCATATAAGTGAATGTTGACTATTCTATAGTCTAATTATATCTAATTTTCTTAACCTAAAATTTCAGTGCTTTTGACCTCTCTACAAATTTTAGACAACCCCAGGCAGAGCCCAGGCCCTGGCCAAATTCCAACCCCGGTCGGTCCCTATTCTCAACTCTGGGTACTCTATAAAACTTAAACCACTCCACTAGAGGACCAAATCCATTCTTTAAGTACAACAAAACTTAAATTCTCTCAAAAAGGTAAAAAAGAAAAAAAGAAAAAAAAAATTTAAATACATGGGTAAATAAAAAATCTATAATACCAACAATACAAAAATATAATTATATAAAAAGAAATTTAACATGCCCACATACACATATAAAAATGCCCTTGGGGGGAAAAAAACTGAAAATGACCCGCAATAAATCTCTCATTTTAAATTAAGGAAAAAAATTTAAATTTAAATTTTAAAAAAAAAAAAAAAAAAAAAAAAAAAAAAAAAAAAAAAAAAAAAAAAAATTTAAATAATAAAATAATAATAATAATAATAATAATAATATAATAATAATAATAATAATTTTATTTTGATTTTCATATGACATGGTTCAAAGTCATGGATACTGTACTATTATATTATATATATATATATATATATATATATATATATATATATATATATATATATATATATATATATATATATATATATATATATATATATATATATATATATATATATATATATATATATATATATATATATATATATATATATATATATATAAACTCCAGAGGAAGGCAAGGCAGGCGTAGACTCTACACAATGTTGATGGGTGTTTGAGGGAACTCCGCAAACTGGTCTTTGTAGTCATTGTAAAGCTTAACAACAGCATCTACGTAAGTCTTATGTAGGGCACAAATCTGTTCCGAAGTGGGGTTCTCCACTTTCTGGACGTCAATTGGGGCTCCAACTAATAATAATAATAATAATAATAATAATAAGTAATAATAATAATAATAATTAATAATAAGTTATAATAATACCTAATTTAAATTCGTATCTACAAGCACATGATCAAAATTGGAAAGTGTGTTATGGGTCAAGCAAATATTTTGAAATGTTGCATTGACTACCCTGACTACCTGCACTGAAAACTATCTTCTAAATACATTTCCTAAACACAATTTAATTCTGGTTTAGAACATCAAACACGATCCAATATACAATATACACTGGTATCGATGCATCCTAAATTTACAAATAAACAAACTCAAACTTACAAACAGTATTTATGGGTTTTCTAAATGGAACAATGCCGAAACTGTATTGAAAGATGCCTCTACCAATAAAGATACAAGGGGCAAGACCTATGACCTTCTGCAAGGCATCTTGAATAGTTCTTAGGCGAGTACCTGGAGGATTCGGATACTGTTCATACACAGAATTTTCTCCGAATGAAAATGTTGGTACTAATGAAGCCCTGCAATTAAAAATTTTTTACAATAATAAATTTTCATGAATGAATTAATACTAAAAAATTATATAATCACCCATTACATTATTTACTTGCTCACCCATGCAAAAGAGCCAATTTACAGAATCCTTTTCGTTTGCTAAGATGAAGTGTAACTTTATCTGGGTGACAATCCAGACTCTCAGGGGCACCTCCGACTACTAATGCTAAAGCCCGACCTTGGTGACCATTTCCAAGGAGGTAACTAATACTCTTTCTCGAAGCACTTACAGCACCTACAGGATCAAAATGACAATTTTAAGAAAATAAAACTGCTTTATAAACAATCAAGGTATTTGAAAGTTCTAAGCAGTTTAGATAAACTAACAGTACAAAAAAATACTGTATATATATATATATATATATATATATATATATATATATATATATATATATATATATATATATATATATATATATATATATATATATATATATATATATATATATATATATATATATATATATATATATATATACACTAACCTCCAGATAAGAAGAAATCCCGGTATAATGGCAACAAAAAGTGACCACCAAGGACAAGGAGATGGGGCTTCAAGCCCGGGAAAAGCTATTTTTAGCACAAAAAAAAGGTGGTTAAAGCAAAAACAAAAACGAAAACAAAAAATAAAAATATTTATATTAAAAAAAATTAAATAAAAATTTATTTGTGCATAAATACACAGCCTTAAATATCATGCAGCGAGGTACAGTACTAAATAAAACAACCACTTACCTGATTTACTTTCAATGATATTAAACTATCTTCTTACTACCTACTACTGAAATGCAAAACACCCATAAATAACCAACAATGTTATCATGTGGTTGAAATAATGAGTACCGTTTTTACTAATTAATTTTCTAAAATTCACAGCTAAGTCCTACTAGTACCATATAATAACTCTACATTAGATTTTGGTACATCTTATTCCTAGGGCTATGTAATAAATAAAACTATGTAATATAAATTCCAGATATTTGATGGACGTTTATTGTGATGATTTTAATTTTAAGACTCATATTTTCGTTTTATGTTTTTGTTATATCAGAAAGATGGTCCGTTACTCAAAGGAAGAGAAAGAAGAAACATGAATCAAATGCCAGAGAGGTTATTACGAAGGATAGACTTTTCTTCCTGTCTCTTCAAACTCAAGTTTCTATTTTTACTTAATTCACCACTTTTCTATCTGGGGTGAGAATAGAATACAAAGAATTGGGTGGGATTTATGCTTATTTCAAGCATTGTATGTTCAAAAAACATATGCAAACTTGGTTGCTTTCATTGTTGTCTTTTTTTTGGGGGTGAGGGGGAGGGGAAGAAAAAAAAAAAGAGGGAGAGGGAGGAGTTTCATTTTGCAAAAGTAAACGAACTGTAAACTCAAACATAGAGAGAAAAAAAACTGGACTAGATCCAAGTGAGTTGGAAAAGGACTTTTCTACTTAACTACTGAACTTGTAATATAATGAATTTGGAAAAAAAATGAATAATGGTGGAGATACATTAAAATTTATAGAGGTCTTTCTTTTATTTTTTTTTCTTTGTAGTTTGAACTTAACACCAGCAAGAGTCTTGAAGATCTTGCTAATCCCGTTTCAATGTAAGAATGGTGGAAAATTGATCTGGATTATCATCTAGGAAATTTTGCACACTATCATATTAAAAAATTATACAGCGGAAACTGTATATAAACTATATACAGTTGGTGGAAATTGATGGTGGAAAATAAGAGACTACAAAACGAAAAATAACAACAAAAATTCAGAGGAACTTGCTCAAAATTTATATTTAAAAAAAAAAAAAAAAAACTTGGGTATTAATTTTCTTTTTCTTAAGTAAAACGCTGCAGCTTTGGGAAAGATGATTTTATTTTGGATTTGAATATTTATTTTAAGTCATTTTATTTTACTTTTATTTACATTGTAAAAGGAAATATTTTTTGCATTTTTTTTTTTTTAATCATGCACATTTTTATATTTTATTGGGTATATAAAGTATTATTTATCACCATTCATTTTTTGTATATTTTTTTTTTTACTCTGGAAAAATATATTTTTTTTAAATAAAATAAAAATTAATTTTCCTTCATTTCAAATCCTTCAATTCCCAACGACAATGGTAGCAGCGTCGCCGGTTTGGCTCCAGCTCAATCAGCGAGAATCGAAAGAAACTGCTACAATATCACATAGGTAAAGGGGTGAACAAAAACTTTCCGAAGACTTCACTGGAAGTGAATTTACAATGAGTACTTGAAAGAGAGATAACAGTAACAAGAGGAAGGAGGACCCGTATATAGTGAACAGTACAGATAATTATATAAAACCAGAAATGGGGAAAGACTTTCATTTCAAAATGATAAAGAACTTAGCAACACAAAATCAAAAAGGTGTTTAATAACAAGTAACACATTGATTATGTAAAGGAAATTAAATAAAACTGTCCAAAACCAATCCAAATTACCAATTCTATGTAGTAGTAGTAGTAGTAGTAGTAGTAGTAGTAGTAATAATAATAATAATAATAATAATAATAATAATAATAATAATAATAATAATAATAATAAGGCAAAATGCAAGAAATAGTACAAAATTCAACTAACTTTTGAGAATCCAGTACCCTCTGTAGCAAAATGAACAAAACCCCCTGCCGACAGGATACCATGAGGGTGATAACCGAATATATAATTCTTTTTTGGGTCATAATCACAAGTCTTAATAATTTTCGCTGGGAAAAAGTCGGCAAAGTGCTTCCACAACCGCCATTGGCGTACAAACTGTATTCTGAAGGGTAGTCCCAGCCATGAAATAAAAAGTTAAATCAATTATAAAGAAAATTAAAAATATATAGCAATAAAATGTTATAAATATGCTTGGTACAAAATGAATTTTTTTTATAAAAACAAGTCAAAATATTGTACTTTTTAATATTATAATTAAATTATCCAAATCATGTAATAACAATGACAATACCTGCGACCCCCTCGTTCTGCAATAGAATAATCACCAAGGAAGAAGGTAAAATAACTGAATGGAATCCACCTGTAAAATATAAAATTCAAAAGGTAAAATAAAAAATGCGCAATCAATTCAATCAATCTTATAGTCGAATCTAAAGGTACAATTCAATCAATCTTATAGTCGAATCTCAAGGTACAATTCAATCAATCATAGTCAAATCTCAAGGTACAATTCAATCAATCTTATAGTCAAATCTCAAGGTACAATTCAATCAATCTTATAGTCAAATCTCAAGGTACAATTCAATCAATCTTATAGTCAAATCTAAAGGTACAATTCAATCAATCTTATAGTCGAATCTCAAGGTACAATTCAATCAATCTTATAGTCGAATTTCAAGATGCAATTCAATCAATCTTATAGTCATATCTCAAGGCACAATTCAATCAATCTTATAGTCATATCTCAAGGTACAATTCAATCTCCTTAAGGAAAATTAACACTGAAATGGTTGTGGGTAAAGCAGGAAAAGGGTACCAATGTAAATTTGATTTAAAATAGCTGGGATGGTGGCTGAAGATGCCAGAAAAAAATATGAACAAAAGCATTACTAGAGAGAATCCATTCTAGCACTATAAGCTAGAAAAAAAGTATGAATTAAAACAATTTTAAATTTCAAAATATATATATATATATATATATATATATATATATATATATATATATATATATATATATATATATATATATATATATATATATATATATATATATATATATATATATATATATATATATATATATATATATATATATATATATATATACATATATATATATATATATATATATATATATATATATATATATATATATATATATATATATATATATATATATATATATATATATATATATATATATATATATATATATATATATATATATATATATATATATATATATATATATATATATATATATATATATATATATTTTTTTTTTTAAATAATTTTTTTTTTTTTTTTTTCAAATTTGATTCTAAATGCTTTCAACCCTCAGTACACTGCAAAAATTGTCCTAACGAATCGTTGGGACAAGTGGCAAAAATGTCGCAGTAAAATTTTCAATAGAGAAAAGACATGTTAAGCATAAGAAAGTTGCTTCACTCTATTTTCTAATAGAAAATCTGAAAAAAAAAATTTGCTGTTACATTTTTGCCATTTAACCCAACGATTCGTTAGGACAATTTAGGCAGTGTAAATATACTGTTCATGATATCAAAAAGGACAAAATATTAAAATTAAATTAAATTGCATAAATTTTGCAGGTGTCTTCCATGGTTCTAAACTTAGAAGATTTACCACACGAATTAGAATCATTTTATTTCAATATGATTATCGTTTTTTTATTTGAATTATTCACACGGAACTTCTACCACATCAGTTTTATAAAGCCAATTACTACTGAATAAATACCTATACTTTAACAAATCACCATCCTGTCAAAGAAAATGAGTATTCTTATAATATACACATTCAATCCAAAATCTCATACAATAAAAGTACTTTACTAATGGCAAACTCTTCAACACTTCCAAAATAATTTAAATTGAAAATCATTATATCTAATTTCTTACTCATTATGTATTATTTATGACAAATGATAAATCGGAAGAACATTCATCACAATCTTTCAATTTACAAATCTCTATTCAACAAAATACTTAAAAATCGGATTGAATGTGCAGAAGGTTTAACATAGTACAAAAAATATATATTTACATGTTTCATCTTACCAGTATTGAGTATATAAAAACAAATATATAAAAAGTATGGAGAATCCGAAGCCCATAAACAAAAAGGTTGACATCCAAAAGAACGCTGCAAATGTTTGAAGTCTTCTCTCTATAGGGATACTAATAGGAGCAAATTTTAAGCCAAGAACACGTCCTGCGGCTGCTAACCACCACGGAAGTCTGCAACAAAATAAGGCATGCTTCATGCAAAGGTTTTTTATAATATTCCCATATTAACTAAAGTTAACATATGATATATAAGATATTTATTATATTCTTATATCGGCTTTAATGATATGCATCAAGGTGATATGTAAATATAAAAAGCCTGTATTGATATGGTAACAAAAATGAAAGCAAAATCATGATGATTATGATTCAGGCAAACTTTTATGAGTGATTTAAATATAATTTATACATACAATAGCAATAACTTACAACTAAAATATATTCTTATAAGAAAATTGTTCAAAAGAAACAAGAGCTACCTTTAGTTTCTAGCAGTATCAAGATAAGACAATGGATTTTAATCTTCGAAAGCAAGGATGATGAAAATTACAAACCTCACCCAATAACTAAATATAACTTCGTTTACGTAAAATATGCTACAAGATATTAAAAAAAATATATGGTATACACTTAAAGCTCAATAGTTACAAAATAATTTAAAATGATTAACCTGTCGTAATGAGCATCAATTTTATCTTTCTTAAAGCTTGGTCGAGAGTAGAGTTTTGTGACTTTCTTTTTGTCCCCTTCATTTTCTCCACTACCTGAATTCAGGTGTGAAGATTTGTCTTCCACAGAATCAGATTTCAATTTACTGCCATCTTTGTCTTTAATAAGAGATCCATTTATTACAGTATCAGAGCTCATATTAGATCTATCTATATTTGAATTTAAAAAAAAAAAATTAAAATATCTGCATATATATATATATATATATATATATATATATATATATATATATATATATATATATATATATATATATATATATATATATATATATATATATATATATATATATATATATATATATATATATATATATATATATATAACTCTGCCATGGGGAACATCTAGTATTCCATGCCAGTCCCAATCCAGATAAAGGAGGAGAGTTCCATGGAAGGCCTAGCAAGCCAGGGATAAAGATTTCTGCTTGCAATTCTCAAGATATGGCATTAGAAGAACAAAATATAATAGAAACAAGTCATATGCACCTATCAAGGCTGTCCCAGTCAAAAAAGATTTAAGGTTGGTACTTGCTTTAAATGCCTTGTCTTGGATTTAAATTTTCATCAAGGAAAAAATTAACCCAACTCTATAATTGCATATGAAACATGCCATTTATCAGGGTTGGTAATTTTTTTGATTTTTTTAAAAAAATCAAAAAAATCAAAAAATCAATGATTTTTTTTGATTTTTTTGATTTTTTTTTAAAAAATAATAAAACTGTTTTTTTTTATTTGTTTTATTTTGTCATATTTTTTGATACATAATGATATAATAGATATATTAGTTCCTTCTTACTGTGTTAAAAAACTTTAAAGTAGTTTATATATTAGAAATATAACTTCCTTAATATTTGGTTCAAGATTTCATATAGGGTAATACAAGAATCTGATCTTCATTAATATAATTTATCCAATATAGAACTGTTAGAGTTTAGAATTCCTAATATATATTCAATCAAATCTTCAACAAAATTTTATTGAGCTTTAATCTAATGCAATTTGAGGTTATAGACAAAAGAGAAAACAGAAAAGACAATTCCTTTTAATTTTCAACCATTTAAATTTTTATACAACATTATAAGAAAACAATATTCCTCTATATAAATTATAAAAGAAAGAAAATTTAAGCACTTTTGATGCATAATCATTAATCCATAAATTAAATACATAACTTGCAAAAAAAAAAAAAAAAAAAAAAAAAAAAATATATATATATATATATATATATATATAATATATATATATATATATATATATATATATATATATATATATATATATATATATATATATATATATATATATATATATATATATATATATATATATATATTTTGAAAGTTATGTATTTAATTTATGGATTAATGATTATGCATCAAAAGTGCTTAAATTTTCTTTCTTTTATAATTTATATAGAGGAATATTGTTTTCTTATAATGTTGTATAAAAATTTAAATGGTTGAAAATTAAAAGGAATTGTCTTTTCTGTTTTCTCTTTTGTCTATAACCTCAAATTGCATTAGATTAAAGCTCAATAAAATTTTGTTGAAGATTTGATTGAATATATATTAGGAATTCTAAACTTATATTAATGAAGATCAGATTCTTGTATTACCCTATATGAAATCTTGAACCAAATATTAAGGAAGTTATATTTCTAATATATAAAGTACTTTAAAGTTTTTTAACACAGTAAGAAGGAACTAATATATCTGTTATATCATTATGTTTCAAAAAATATGACAAAATAAAACAAATAAAAAAAAAAAGTTTTATTATTTTTTAAAAAAATCAAAAAAATCAAAAAAATCAAAAAAATCATGATTTTTTCATAAAAAAATCAATTGATTTAATCAACTGATTAAATCAATTTGATTTAATCAATGCCAACCCTGCCATTTATTAAATTAAAAAATAAACAAACAAATCGTAAGAACTTTCATCATATGCTTTTAATTTACAAGTTTCTATTAAACCAAATATTTAAAAAAATCAAATTAAATGAAAAGAAGGCTTAACATAATATATATATATATATATATATATATATATATATATATATATATATATATATATATATATATATATATATATATATATATATATATATATATATATATATATATATATATATATATATATTTTTTTCATATTTTTTATTAGTAGTATATATTTATATATAAATATATAAAAAGTAGGAAGAAACCACAGCCCATAAACAAAAAAGTTGACATTAAAAGAATGGTGCAAATATTTGAGTCTTCTCTCTATAGGTATACTAATAGGAGCAAATTTTAAACCAAAAACACTAGGCAAGCATGCAATACAAACTCATCAATGCCATAAAGGATTGTCAAAAATATTCACCATAAAGCACAAGGAATTCAAAATGAACAACAGAAACTATCTGACATCAAGTGGTCAAGTTATAAAATATACTACATAGTCAAACATGACCTTTAAAAGCTGAGTCAATCATACTATATCATAATCAACTTTATCAATATACCATCTTTTCTTAAGAGTTTAAAGTTACTATCAATTACACCTGTGGTAAACCATTTAAAAAATTAACCACTTAACTGCTCTCATATCTAGACACAAAGCTTTCCGCTTTAACTTTATTTCCTAATTATAGCCCCTAGCAAACTAATTGCGATTTCATGGAAAGAATAAATATAGTGTCGATTGATGAAAACATTTTGTAACCCTATATTCTATCTCCTACAATAAATTTCATTTTTACATAAACCATCTTCAAATCATTTAGCCTATCCTTGTAATCTCTTAAACTTCAAAAGTTCAACTAACTAGTAAACTAAATATTTCTTTGGCCAATGATAGGAAATAATAAAATTTTAAACTATATATATGATAAATAAATTAGAATATTTTAATCCTTTATCTGCGGACAATCTTTACCAGTTCATAGAGATTTGAAAAAAAATACTGAAAATATTAAGTAATGACAATGTCTGTACTTTGTGACAGTACTTCTATTTCACTGACAAGTGACAATGTCAGTACTCTGCAGCAAAAGGGATAAAGAAAGCTTAATGAAACTCAATAACCACTTATCTATTAAAAAAAATTTTTGCATAAGAAAATTTTACTGTCAAACATTGTATTAATATATCAATCTTAAAAATACTTTTGCTTTAAAAAGTAGTCTACCAAGCTTCATTAAACTTTTTTAATTCATTTTTCCTTATTACGTTCACAACTTCTATAGTTTAAAAAATATTTACTTCCTATTATAGGATATACAATTACCATTTATAAACTACATTATTATATACTCCTATTACAAAATATAAATGATGGGATGATTAAGAAATTTCTAATAATTATGATGATAATGACGATTGTAATAAATTTGATAATGATTATAAAATTGAAAAAGTATTTTAAAAATTTCTATTATTTTAATAAATTAAATTTTATTATATGGAAGAATTAAATTATCTTTTATTTATTCTTTATTCAAATATATAAATATATAATTTTAATATTTACTATAATATGGTGTATCCCATTCTCAGTCCCAGATATGTGCTTATAGATATCAAAGTACTAGTCATAAGTTAATAAACTTTACTATCAATAAACCTTGGTATGTGAGAAGCGAGGTAGAATCATGTCACTTGTCACTCGTCCAATATCAGCATATATAAATGAGTCTTTCTTTGAAGATTGGGTCAATTCCAAGGGACTTTGACTACCAAGGTCACCTGACCTTACCCCTCCTATTATCCTATGGGGCATGTTGAAAGGGAAAGCATCACACAACAAGTAACAAACTCATGCAAATAAAAGACAACATTCAGTAATCAAGTGATACTCGACTCCCCATATGTTGGTAACAAACTTCTATAATATAGAAAATATGTACAGGCTTTCCTGGATGATAATAGCAATCACTTGTTGAGTAGCCCAATTCTCACAATCCAAGGTTTATTTGCTGTAAATTTTATTACCTTATGATCACCATTTTCATATCTAAAAGTGCATACCTGGGGCCAAAAGCAAGTGGAACACCCTTTAGTATCTTAAGAATATTGATTTTAAAAATTTTAATATGTGACAACATGAATAGACATGTAAAATTCTAGTACTTTAAATTCACAGCTCTTAAAATGTGATCAGAAATAATCTTTTCTCCAATTTTTGGGGTAATTCAATTTCTTCTTAGAATATATTTGGCCCCCCACTATTAAATAGCCTTTCACTCTCAATAGAAGAGGGTGAAATGGAGATATTTATAAGCCAATATATGAAAGTAAATCAGCAGAAAAATGAAAATGACAAGGCCGATGGATAAAAAAATATGCCTATTTTGCCAATGATGATCAATCATCACATCATATAAGCAACCATATTAGCAACTTTTAAAACTTATAACATAACCAACATAACAAAATAACGGTATAAGCCTACATCTTTACTACAATACATTATTCCAAAGCAAAGCGATAGACGCAAAATGTTTTTTTTATTATTATTTATTCAAACAGACTGTTGTCACTCTTTCTTCTAGGATAATCTTGTTCAAATAAATAATAACGAAAAAAATACACTAAAGAGTAATATCATATATTTCATAATATAAATAATTTTGTAATAACTTTTTAAAAATAACCAAGATGCTCACTCCACAGTTCTTATTAACACAAAATCACTCTCAGAGATTAAAACCAAGGTGATAAATAGATAAGACTAATTATTATTGTCTCGAATATGTTATCTGTTGATAATAAAAATAAACAACCAACAAGGAAGAAATATATATGTGTAAGAAACATTGACCTTGAATTCTAAAGTTTTGTTGGGGTTAGAGTACAAGGATTTTAACACAGTTGGTTTGTCAATTTAAAAATTTAAACATACGACTATTTTTAAAAAACATCTTTGGCTCTTTGCTACGCCAACAGATTATAAACATGCATACATAGGAAAAATAAAATTAAAATATAGTAATTTATATTTAGAAAATTAGAACAATCAAAAATCCATATTATTGCAGCAAAAACAGTAAAATAAATATAAAATGGCTTAGTAAATAATAAAGGGTTACTTTGGGAATCACAAAGGAAAAACGATAATATTGGTTTAAAAAAAAAAAAAAAAATTGTGTAATTAACGACGTGGTAATTTAAATGTTTAAGGATAATACTATTACTCCCAATTAGGAAAAGAGCTGACATACGAGTAATTCTTATTAACCAATCAAAAATTTGTTTACAGTTCGGCTGCAGGTTTGTGACCTAATCATATTAGGGTGGGACTTTCATTAGAAAATAGTTTGAAAAAAAGTCATTGAAGTTTAAATTTAAACTCGAATGTAAAAGGGTTTATCCCAGTTTCGTCTATGAATCTCTCCTTCCATCTGACCTAAATATTAATATTGTAATGTATATTATATGCATCATAGACTAGAGTCTATGATGTGTTCCACAAAATCAAGGGGTGGAGAAATTTTTATCTTCGGTTTTCGCTGCCACAATCTTGGGGGGGGAAAAAAAAGTGGAGTTGGACAAGGTCTTCTTTTAAAATGAATACCTTTTATGAGTATTCTTACTCAAATAGATTTGTATACAAATTGTTACGGATAATTAATTAATTATTTTAGTATTTCCAATCATTAATTTGTTTTAAATTGAGCAAATTAATAATTTTCGTTTATTCGGAATTTTATTGATTCCAATGTTTTTAATCATGGATGCAGCCAAAGTCTTTTTAAAATCTTCATATGACTCATACGTTGTCTTAAAATACTACCTACGACCTATATGATATTAATTAAATTAAGTGATTGCTTAAATTAATTAAATGATTAATTAAATTAGATTTTAATGTGTATGTACATTTGTTTATATAAATCAGCTGACATTTTCGACAGTGAAGTGTTCCACAAAGATCAAGATACTCTTTTAGATTTTCCCTATCATTGTCTTAAGCATGACGTCACTCCAGAATTCGTAGAAAGCACCAAAGGCTCGTCGAGCATAGAACTTTTCCACACCGCACCACGCCACACACCATGTACCTCACCACATCTGAAGGTCGTACAAAAGCACAGAACCACCTATCATCTCGAACCTTACCAACTAAAAGCTAAAAAGAATGCACCACACAGCACTCTTTCACAGCATTTTTGTTTCATAACTGCACCGCACCTACATTTCTTTTTTTCACACTCACTGCACCAGAACTCGGAAATTTTGTGACAAACCGCAGCCCACCC
>SEYY01019157.1:57500-75000 GCA_009176605.1 Armadillidium nasatum | reverse complement strand
GAGAGAGAGAGAGAGAGAGAGAGAGAGAGAGAGAGAGAGAGAGAGAGAGAGAGAGAGAGAGAGAGAGAGAGAGAGAGAGAGAGAGAGACTAGTCTGTGATCAGTGGAAAAATAAATAACTTATTGATGTTTTTCGAATCTTATGTGACTGAAGTGTTATCATTATAAAACTACTCAACATTTTAGGAAAGAGTAAACCCTTATCGTAATTTTGGGCTTCACATTTTTTTATTTTATTATTATTACTTTACATTTTTAATTACAATTATGAAGATTTATTTTAGTACCGAAACAATAATAATAATAATAATAATAATAATAATAATAATAATAATAATAATAATAATAATAATAATGTTATTTTGGGAAGGGAAAGTTTTCTTTGTGTTAAAATTATAATAAATAATAAATTCATAACGCAAATACGAAATATAAATAAAGGCGTTCTGGGCCAACGGTATCCCAACGTCCGACCAATATCATCGGAAATTTGTTTTCGGAAAGTTTTATATATTTACATATATATATATATATATATATATATATATATATATATATATATATATATATATATATATATATATATATATATATATATATATATATATATATATATATATATATATATATATATATATATATATATATATATATATATATATATATATATATTGTTATTATGTACTACTACTACTACTACTACTACTACTACTAACTAATAATAATAATAATAATAATAATAATAATAATAATAATAATAATAATAGATAGCGGAGCAAATAAATATTTACGAAGGCTCCAACTCAGGCTCTATCATTTTAAAATACTCGAATGCGACTCTAGCTCCGGAACGACCTATTTATAATTGCATGACTCAGGCTTTTGGGCTCCGCCCCTTAATTGAAGACACGGATATCTACATCACTTCTTCATTCAGCTCCGGAGTGTTGCGGATATTACCAACGAATGGAAATTATTATTATTATTATTATTATTATTATTATTATTATTATTATTATTATTATTAATTATTATTATCATAGCCTAAGCAAAATATATTTCGTGTGGAACCAAAACCGGGGGGGGGGGGGAGTAATTTCAAAATAATTATATACGGAGTCAGAGCAAAGGTATCTTAAATTGATTGCTCCGGAGCTAGAGCAGGATATTTTAAATCGAATATGCTGGAGCCGGCAAAAAATTTCACCGGTTCCACAGCTTTGTTTCTCTAGTTTTCTTCTTTCAGTCAAATAATGTTTGTCAGGCTTAAGCTAGTTGAAAAATAAACTTATTTTTAATTAAAATAAAATTATTATTAGGTCAGACTTCGCTTTAACATCCTTAAGTATTTCAAAAACTACTAAACGTACGTTAAAAAGGATAACGTTTTTGGAATCCTTGAAGAATTTTGGTAAAGATTATTATAAAAGATGTAAAAATAAGTTAAAAAATATTTGTTTGTGTACGATGAATGAGGAAAATTTTTGCCTTATTATTATTATTATTATTATTATTATTATTATTATTATTTAGTTTTTTTAACCAACTTAATTAGACTTAACATAACCTGACGACCGAAGTTGCCGTGGGATAGAGGCCTAACCGATTGCTGGAATGTTGTCTTTGGATAGAAGCATACTGCCATATTACTCCAAATATATATATATATATATATATATATATATATATAATATATATATATATATATATATATATATATATATATATATATATATATATATATATATATATATATATATATCACATTTTTTTTTTTTACACTATTCTTACTCAATCGCTAAATTTATCTTCCTCCAAATTGGAAACATTTATCTCACAAAAAGAGACGCTGCAAACGTACGATGTCTTTCAACATATTAAAAAACTATTAGTTACGTACGTATTAAAATTATTATAAGTTTTTTTTAATTCCTAATTTTTCTTTATCAAACTTCTTCAATGATTCCAAAAATGTTATCCTTTTTAACGTACGTACGTTTAGTAGTTTTTGAAATATTTAAGGATGTTAAAGTAAAGTTTGGCCTTATTATTATTATTATTATTATTATTATTATTATTATTATTATTATTATTATTATTATCATTATTATTATTATTATTAATTTATGGACATTATGGGGCGTCCCTCCAGGAAGACAAAATACAAAAATGCAAAGTTAAGTGCAAGGAAACGGCCCATTTTGAGAGCTTGCGATGCTTTATATTCTATATATTATTAATATTTAAGTAAACTAAAACTTAACGACAATAAACCAAGCCGTACTTTAGCTACTTAATTTGTAAGAGACTCCTATTATTAATTGGATTTTCAGAAAATTCAGTATTAAGGAATATTTATATTTTTTTATTTTAGATATATATATATATATATATATATATATATATATATATATATATATATATATATATATATATATATATATATATATATATATATATATATATATATATATATATATATATATATATATATATATATATATATATATATATATATATATATATATAATATATATATATATATATATATATATATATATATATATATATATATATAATATATATATATATATATATATATATATATATATTATATTATATATATATATATATATATATATATCGTTATTGAATTAAAATGTTAAATTTAGCTTCAATTAGAATTTAAAAATAACTCCATAATAACTGTAATAAAAAATCATAGTGTAAAAAATACATAAAAAAAGTAAATAACTATTTTTTATTTTTAATCACAGATAAGTTGTTATCAGTTTATCATATCATTATCGTGTATAAAACGAGTGCATTTTATTATTAAGAAATATCTAACAATCGGAAAAGGATAATTATAATTTTCATTAAGTTTTAAAACGAAAAGGTTCCAATATGACGTCACAAGAAGGAAAGTCTACCAATGTTTCCATTATGACGTCACATTAAGAAAGGAAAAATAAAAAGGAATTTCTTTCACGTCCGTTTCAAATTTTCGGAAAAGGTAAACCCTTCTCGCAATTTTGGGCTTCACTTTTTTTTTTTCCTTGTGTATTTTATTTTATTTTTTTTTCCGAAGACATTAAAAGGATCTATTTTTCGGAACTATTTTTCAGTTTAGGTCAAACTACCGTATCGTTTATACCAATGTTTCTAAAGATTTATATATATATATATATATATATATATATATATATATAATATATATATATATATATATATATATATATATATATATATATATATATATATATATATATATATATAATATATATATATATATATATATATATATATATATATATATATATATATATATATATATATATATATATATATATATATATATATATATATATATATATATATATATATATATATATATATATGAAAATTGAAAGTGTAAAGTGACAAAATAAACATCCTAACTCCATGTTTTAAAAGTATTGAATGTCATGCTAGCTTGTCCTCAGTACTGGAGTTCAAGATTGGATGGTCTTACATACCTATCAAATTGACCTACGTTCCCACAATAAGAGGAGTATCTGCCATTGCCATGCATTTCTGTTCACGAAATCGCACACTTAACTATATAAACATTTATAAAAAGGAAATTTAAAATACAAAGCTTTGTGACGGAGTCTGTTATGCTTCGATATATCTGGCGTCTCAGATAAAGATTCGTAAATGTGCCGAAAAGCAGAAGCCAGATTAGCAGAGCATTCCTTACAGAAATCAAATTGCCTTTCAGAGATTAGAGGCATTCGAAAGCGTAAAAGAGTACCTAGATTAAAAAAGATAGGACGATAGTTAGAAGGTTCAGAGGGGTTACCTTTTTCGGCACAGTCTGTATAAGCTTGCTCTTTCTGAAAAAAAATAACAGGTAAATATCAAACCCCTGACAGGCAGGGCGTAGGCTCGGAAGCACAAGTTTTAATGTTAATTAAGCTCAGAGAGAGAGAGAGAGAGAGAGAGAGAGAGAGAGAGAGAGAGAGAGAGAGAGAGAGAGAGAGAGAGAGAGAGAGAGATCCTTGTTGGAAATTAACAATGTTATTCAAAAATCAGTTGGAATGAGGTGTTGTAGGTAGAATAGCTCCAGAATCGACTAGAATGAATTAAAGGCAAAGTTTTGGAAAAAAAGTAGAACAGCATCGATGTCATCGTAAGAGACAAGAGTATAGAAAGAGGAAGAAGAAAAATTATAGCTGTTATTTTAAGGAAAGTGACAGGAAGAATGAAAAAAAGAAGGACAGGAAAGATGATTGTATTTTTATTAGTGTGAAAATTTTAATATCTTGAATGATAGATTTCGCATGATTTCGGGGTGCAATATTAATAGCATAAATTTTTGAGTTTGAAGACTTTGGGAGTTTGTGCAGGCAGCATCCTTACAACTGATAGCAAGAAAACAAGCAGAGTTAAACCATGATTTACAAGTTTTAGTTGAAAAAGAGAAAACAGATTACACTACTCCAGAATCTCTCTGGATCTGAGCTCTGGGGATTTGAGTGACCTCTCCCTCCAAAAAGAATCCTAAGAGGTGCAAATTCAAGTCTGATCAATTTTCAGCATCGAAGTAGCCGAAACATTTCTCCTCTCCACAGACAAAGGTTTGAAGAGACAGAACTCCTCTCAAAGGTAAAAAGATAACCAGAGTAACCCTGAAATCAAATGAGTGTGACAGTACAAGAAAAGTATTTGAAGTTAAGAAAATGTCTAGGATTTCTGGACTCATTTTCATGACCATCAATTGATACTGGTAGGGAATTGAACAATCTTCTCGATGCGTATTACAGATAAGGAAATGATAAAAGTGTTCACGAGCTGTATATTGAGAGCTATAATGAAGCCATTGATTGCTGTGTATACTGAAATCACCAAGAAAGAAGATTTCAGAGAGAGAGGAAGAGACGAAAGAATGTATTTCCTTTTGAAGTTCTGATAGTCGAAGAACACAAATGATCATATGAATTAGGAGGAAAAAAATGATGAATTTAGTCTAACATTGGCAAGATAATCTTAAAAATGAGGCTGAATATTTAGTAGACTCTACATCATTAATAAGAGGACAAAAAAACATCTTGCACACATCCGAATTCTCACAACATCCATCTTTAACTAAAAGATTAACTATAAAGACAGTAAGAGGGAATATTTTAAAGTTTGCTGTCTGGGCCCTAAGATATTTATATTTCTTTTTAGGAAAGGAGTTGAAATTGTAAGAGGAGGAGAGGTGATGTTCAACAAATTGAAAACTAGAAAAAGACAATGAATGGTGGAGAAATGGAGAAATTATAAAGATCCACCGTTTACCAGAACAAGACCACAATTCTGTTGTTTCTGTTTCACCAGCCAAACTCTCGCCACCCCCACCCCCCATTTCCTGAGTCTTCTAATTCCCAGATAATGAAGGAGAAGGGCTGAAAATGGGAAATGGGCTATTTTCGGAAGTCGCCCCTCTTGACTTTTCCCAGGCTAAATATTTTAACGTCCTGTTCCTAAAAAAAACTAGCAATTGTGTGACTCATGTATGTCTTGAGTGAAGGAAAAAGGTAGGAGTGCCCACAGGAGAACCATTGACACCCTTGTGTATAATCTGTATGATTAAAACGTGAAAGGGAAAGAACTATTAAGCAATGGAGAATACCAGAATGGGGCAGCTCATAGTAACACCCTTTATTTTCATTGGGGGCTGATTTTGTAATTTCGTGGTTTCGGACGGCGCCTACGTAATCAAAGACACACACACACACACACACACACACACACTATACGTATATATATATATATATATAATATATATATATATATATATATATATATATATATATATATATATATATATATATATATATATATATATATATATATATATATATATATATATATATATATATATATATATATATATATATATATATATATATATATATATATATATATATATATATATATATATATATATATATATATATAATATATATATATATATATATATATATATATATATATATATATATATATATATATATATATATATATATATATATATATATATATATATATATAATATTATATATATATATATATATATATATATATATATATATATATATATATATATATATATATATATATATATATATATATATATATATATATATATATATATATATATATATATATATATATATATATATATATATATATATATATATATATATATATATATATATATATATTTATATT
This sequence comes from Armadillidium nasatum, assembly GCA_009176605.1. NCBI lineage: Eukaryota > Metazoa > Arthropoda > Malacostraca > Isopoda > Armadillidiidae > Armadillidium > Armadillidium nasatum. The sequence continues at coordinate 68,740 of SEYY01019157.1, read as the reverse complement.
ATTTATATATATATATATATATATATATATATATATATATATATATTATATATATATATATATATATATATATATATATATATATATATATATATATATATATATATATATATATATATATATATATATATATATATATATATATATATAATAATATAATATATATATATTATAATTATATTATAATATATATATATATATATATTATATATATATATATATATATATTATATATATAATTATATATATATATATATATATATATATATATATATATATATATATATATATATATATATATACTATATATATATATATATATATATATATATATATATATATATATATATATATATATATATATATATATATATATATATATATATATATATATATATATATATATGTGTGTGTGTGTGTGTGTGTGTGTGTGTGTGTGTGTGTGTGCACATCTTGTGTACGTGTAGAAGACATGTAAGAATGAGCATATCAATTAAGTTGAGGGTCAGGGCAACACAATCGCTCCTCAATGGAAAGACGCATACGAGCAGAGAGTTCAGTCCATTCACTGCAAAAATTGTCCTAACGAATCGTTGGGACAAGTATCAAAAATGTCACAACAAATTTTTTTCAGTTATTTTCTTATTAGAAAAATAAATTGATGAAGCGACTTTCTTATGCTTAACATGTCTTTTCTCTATTGAAAATTTTACTGTGACATTTTTGCCACTTGTCCCAACGATTCGTTAGGACAATTTTTTTGCAGTGTTGTAATAGTGAAAATATAAGGAAAGTGACGCGACAGTTAGAAAGCCAGGAAGAGATTGAAAGTCATTGAGAATAATGCAATTAATAAAGCGAAAAACCCTAGACTCCACCATTTCAAGGAGAACTACATACTTTGAACCAACCCTGACGAATGTTCTAAAAAAAGGCAAACAACGTCCGTATACAGAGCAAGAAATTGAGGTGGTGTGAAAAGTTAAAAATATGCCTCAGAACCCCCAACCCCCTAGAAAACGGTGTGTAAAGTTAAGAATATGTCTCAGAACCCCCAACCCCCTAGAAAACGGTGTGTAAAGTCAAGAATATGCCTCAAAACTCCCCAACCCCCTAGAAAACGGTGTATAATGTTAAAAATATGCCTCAGAACCCCCAACCCCCTAGAAAACGGTGTGTAAAGTTAAGAATATGCCTCAGAACCCCCAACCCCCTAGAAAACGGTGTGTAAAGTTAAGAATATTCCTCAGAGCCCCCAACTACTTTGAGTTAGAAATTTGTATTGTGAGAGAGAAGTAATGCGATCTTTCCAATTAAGATTACGAAAAAAGGCTATACCGTTAAAAAATGGAATGAAAGAGGGAGTGAACTGTCTGCTTGCATAGATCTTCAGTTTTTGAGGAAGATTTGAGAGAGAGATTTGCAAAATGTCGAGTTTTTAAAGGTACTGAGAGTAGAATTGAAAGAGAAGAGGTACTAGCATAGTTATATATTCCCTTAAAATATAGAGATAATTACAGAGGAATGCCATCTTAGCTGCCTGCGTTTGTTCATACTTGTTAGAATCATATAGCAACCAAATATACGTGAATTTAGGTACAGATATGGGGCACCTACGTGTGGTAAGAAAGATTGGAGGAGGGGTGGGATGAAAGAGTTACGGAAGGTGGAATTAGTATAGAATAAAAAGAAGTACGAAAACCTTTTCAGAAGGAGTTGTATCTGTAGATCCACTAAAAGGAATATGAGGGGAAAAGGTAAATTAGCAAAAGCTGCAAAAAATATCCTTGGTATGAGAACGAACGAATTCAACGCACTTCCTTTTACAGAAAGTACGATTAATCTGATTAATAATATCTTGTCAATTATAACAAGCACTATGAAAATTGGTATGAGTGTATTGAGAACAAGAAGTATATATATATATATATATATATATATATATATATATATATATATATATATATATATATATATATATATATATATATATATATATATATATATATATATATATAGTTGGCAGAGCGCTCGCTTAGCACGCGAGAGGACCGAGGTTCGAGGCTCGGTCGGGACGTGGGAATTTGAGTCATTCCCATTTACGCTAGCTAGCTCTGGCTCACTCAGCCTTTAATGAGTACACTAGTGAAATGCTTGTCACTGGTGGGTAATAATCCGGTATCCGCGATAGGTCTGGCCAACCAGCGGTGTAGCCGTTAGGCCCTTGCTACCCTGTGGCCTTCCTCGAAGGGTTCCAACTGACAGGACTTGTCCTACCTGAGGGTTGGTGATTATTATTATTATTATTATATATATATATATATATATATATATATATATATATATATATATATATATATATATATATATATATATATATATATATATATATATATATATATATATATATATATATATATATATATATACACTTCATCAAGCGAAAATCCAAATGCTCAAACTAAAAACACAACAAAGTAACACGTACACACACACACACCTACACACACACACCTACACACACATACACACACACACACACACACACACACACACACACACACACACACACACACACACACACACACAGAGAGAGTTTCGCATCAAGAAAACAAATACAATTTGGCTGACATCATAAGGCTTTAATGATCATAACAAACGAGATTGAAATAGTGTTTTGTATTATTTTAAGCCAAGTTAGTGTTTGTATCAATTGTACTCTTAAATGTATATGTCATTAAACAGTGGAGTTTTTCTATATATATATATATATATATATATATATATATATATATATATATATATATATATATATATATATATATATATAGTATTATTATTAGTAATATTTTCTGAAGTAGCTGTTTATAATAATTTGGGTAAAGGGTTGAGTTTGTGAATAAATTTTATTACAGATAATAATAATAATAATAATAAAAATAATATTAATAACAATAATAATAATAATAATAATAATAATAATATAATAATAATTAATATTTTATTGGTATTGTTTTTATTATTATTAATTTTATCATTATTATTATTATTATTATTATTATTATTATTATTATTATTATTATTATTATTATTATTATTATTATTATTATATTAATTTTATTTTTATTGTATTATTATAATTTTTAATTTTATTGTTTTTATTATAATTATTATTATTATTATTATTATTATTATTATTATTATTATTATTATTATTATTATTATTATTATTATTATTATTATTATTATTATTATTATAATTATTATTATTATTATTACTTTTATTTTTTTACTATTATTATTATTATGATTATGATCATTATTTATAATAATAGAAATAATAATAATGATAATAATATTATTATTTCTATAATAAATTAATAATAATAATTAAAACGGTAATGATTCTATTAACATGAAAAATAATAATAATAATAATAAAAATAATAATAATAATAATAATAATAATAATAATAATAATAATAATAATAATAATAATAATAATAATAATAATAATAATAATAATAATAATAATTAATAAAAATGACACTGTACTAAACATTAAATGGAAAAGCAGTACAACAGAGGCAAATACCAGCAAACAACAACACCAACAACACCAACAACAACATAGCAACAATAATAACTTCAACAACAACAACAAGTATAATAATAATAATAATAATAATAATAATAATAATAATAATAATAATAATAATAATAATAATAATAATAATAATAAAAATAATAAGAACAGCAACATCGATAACATCAATAACAACAACAACAACAACAACAACAACAACAACAACAACAATAATAACAACAGCAACAATAACAATAAAACAACAACAACAACACCATCACTCCAACTACCAGTAGCAACAAAAGCAACAAATACAATTTCTTGTTGTTGTTGTTGTGTGTGTATGTGCTAGTTTGTTGTATTCTTAGAAGTGTAATAAGGTCAGGTCATAATGTAGCATCCTATTTTCAAGGTCAAACCCAAAATTAGGGCAGGAATTTAAATTTACTCCTAACGTATAAAACATATTGCGGAATCTTATGAGAAACTACTACTACTACTACTACTACTACTACTACTACTACTACTACTACTACTAATAATAATAATAATAATAATAATAATAATAATAATAATAATAGTTTCAAATTTCCTTTGAACCTGCACATGAAATTGTCCAGTAGGAGTAACGTCCAAAGTATATATATATATATATATATATATATATATATATATATATATATATATATATATATATATATATATATATATATATATATATATATATATATATATATATATATATATATATATATATATATATATATATATTGAATAGCAAAATTTTCTTCTTTTTTTTTCGGGGGGGGTCCAATTCGAAATTTTTTATTTTTTGTGGGAAATGACGTAAATATCTATTTCTAATATCCAAAAAGGCAAATATTATATATAAAAAAAAAGAAATAATGAAATACTAATTTGGTTGTTATTGCAAGTTTGACTGAAATAAAAAATTTTATTTTTATAACATAAATGCATGGCACAGATGAGTTTTTATGAGGAGATTCCCGTGCCACCGACCCGTGAGTGGTGGAAAAGTACAAAATATTGCAAATACAAATCGAATATTTTTAATGTAATTATTTTATTAGTTGTTATTAATATATATTTTTATTTATTTTTTTAAAAATATTTGCATTGATTTGATCTATCAAATAGATATTTGCATCATTTCCTACAAAAGATAATAAAAATTTTGCTATATAAAAAAGGGCTCGTATGTTTTCAAACTGAAAAAGACACCCACCACACATATATATATATATATATATATATATATATATATATATATATATATATATATATATATATATATATATATATATATATATATATATATATATATATATATATATATATATATATATATATATATATATATATATATATATATATATATATATTTTTTTTTTTTTTTTTTTTTTTTTTTCAGCTTAGCAATCATACAAAAATGACATCACAAAATATCTCCTCTAAAATTATAATTTTAATAAGTTTAATTATAATAAATTTAAATTTCGCCAAATCATACACAATATCAGTAGATGAAACTACAAGAAATTCTATTAAAAATTATAATGAAGTTCTTTCTTTAATTAAAAATAAAAGCGAAAATTATGACAATAATAATAACAGCGAAAATAAAACTCCACCAAATAATGATGAGTTGCCTAAATCGTAATAAATTCGGTTTAAATATTTTAGCGAATTTTGATGTTATTGAAAATGAAACTATATCTGATGACAAAAATGGAACCGTTGTTGGAAACATGAATGAGGCCGTATGTATATATGTTAAAACCTACGCCCATGTTGCTATATGGGCGTAGCGTATTAAATTTTTCACATTTCCTTTTTAAATTTGATTTTCAAATAGCACAAGATATTAATTCCTTAAAAAAAAATTAAAAAATTACTGCAAACATATGACATTTATAAGCCTACACCTATATACATATATGGGCGTAGCGTCTCAAATAATTTCAATTTCCCCATTAAATTTCGATTTTAAATCTACAGGTGAACTTTATGAAAAAATTTGGCTACGTTCCGGCCAGGCGACGGTGACGCCGGCTTCATCTTCAGCGCAGAAACGTTTAAAGACAAGTTAAAACAAGTTCAAAAATTTGGCGCCATTCCTCAAACTGGAGAATTTGATGAAGCCACTATTAAGGTATTATTTACTTTATTTTTTATTATTTATTATTTTTATTAATTATTATAGTTAATATGAATAATATAATTCATTTTTTATTATTATGATTTATATAAATAATGTAATTTGTTATCTTTTTATTAATTATATTTAATTAATCATATTAAGTTTAATTAATTAATAATTATAATTAATATAAATAATTTAATGTTATTTGTTATTAATTATTATAATTAATATAAATAATATAATTTATTTTTAATTATTATAATTAATATAAATAATTTAATTTATTTTTTATTAAATATTATATATATAATAATATAAATAATATAAATATAAATAATATATTTTTTATTGTAATTAATATAAATTTTATAATTTTTTATTTTTTATTATTATAATTAATATAAATAATATAATTTGTTATTTTTCTATTAATTATTATATCTAGTTTAATTAATATAATGCTATTTTTTATTAATTATTATTAATAATTAATATAAATAATAAATTTCATTTTATTTGTTATTTTATTATAATTAATATAAATAATGTATTTTGTTTTTTTTATTAACTATTATATTTAATTTAATTAATATTATTTGTTATTTTTTATTAATTATTATAATTGATATAAATAATATAATTTGTTATTTATATTAAATATTATAATTAATATAAATAATATAATTTGATATTTTTTATTAATTATTATAATTAATATAAATAATATAATTAATTTTTATTAAATATTATAATTAATATACAAAATATAATTTATTTTTTATTAATTATTATAATTAATATAATTATTTATTTTTATTAATTATTATAAATAAATATCATTAAATATTTTATTAATTAATAGTATTTTTTTTTATTAATTATTATTAAATATAATTAATTATTTATATTAACTATAATAATTATATTATTAATTATTATTATAATAATTATTTTTATTAATTATATAATTAATATTAATTATATTTTTATTAATTATTATTAATATATTAAATTAATTATTATTTTTATTAATTATTATAATTAATTATTTTTATTAATTATAATTAATATACTTTATTATTTTATTAAATATTATAATTAATGTAATTAAATAATTTAATTTGATATTTTTATTAATTATTATAATTAATATAATTAATTATTTTTTTAACTATTATAATTAATATAATTATTTTTTAAATATTATAATTGAAAATATAATTATTTTTTGTAAATTATTATAATTAAAAATATCATTAATTATTTTTATTAATTATTGTAATTAAATATAATCAGTTCTTTTTATTATTATAATTCATTAACATGATTAATTATTATAATTAATTAAAATAATTCATTATTTTTCTTAAGTATTATAATTAAGATAATTAATTATTTTTAATACTCATAATTACTAAAAAATTATTATGATTAATTAATTTTAAAGTTATTATAAATTCATTAATATAAATTATTTTTTAATAATTATTATAATTAAATAATAGGATTAATTATTATGATTATTATTTATATAATTAAGTTGTATAATTACATATTTTTATTTTTATCAATTATTATAATTGAATAATATAATTAATAATTTTTTATTAATTAGAATTAATAAAAAAGTAATAAGAAGTTCTGTTTAATTAACTATTTAATATTAATTAATTATTTACTTAAATTAAATTAATCAAAATAATTTTTTATTTATTAATTAAATTTTTTTATTACAAATTATTATTAATTTTTTTTATTAATTTATTAATAAATTATATTAATTATTAATATTTAATTATAATTAATTTATTATTTCATTATAAATTTTTAATTAATTAATTAAATAATTATTTATTAATAATTAATTTATTTATATTTTTAATTCTGATTATAATTAATTAATTGTATATAAAATAAAAAATAATTATTTATTTATTCAAAATATTATTTTAATTTTAATTAATTATTATTTATTAATATTTAATTTTTTTTTTTTTTTTTTTTTTTTTTTTTTTTTTTTTTTTTTTTTTTATTTAATTATTTAATTAATTTATAAATTTAATTATTTAATCATTTATTTGTTTCATTAAAAGTTTAAATTATTATTTTTTTATTTGTATATTTTTTTATTATATTATATTATTATTTATTATTATTATTATTATTATTATTATTATTATTATATTATTATTTATTATTATTGTTATTAATATTATTATTACTATTATTGTTATTATTATTATTTATATTACTTATTTTAATATCGCTCTATATAATTATATTATTATTATTATTATTATTATTATTATTATTATTATTATTATTATTATTATTATTAATTATTATTATTATTATTATTATTATTATTATTATTAATTATTATTATTATTTATTATTATATAATTATTATTATTATTAATTATTATTATTAATTATTATTATTATTATTTTATTATTTATTATTATTATTATTATTATTATTATTATTAATTATTATTATTATTATTATTATTATTATTATTATTATATTATTATTATTATTATTATTCATTATTATTATTATTATTATTATTATTATTATATATTAATATTATTATTATTATATTATTATTATTATTATTATTATTTTATTATTATTATTTATATTATATATTATTATTATTATTATTATTATTATTATATTATTATTATATTATTTTTTTTTTTTTTTTTTTTTTTTTTTTTTTTTTTTTTTTTTTTTTTTTTTTTTTTTTTTTTTTTTATTATTATTATTATTATTATTATTATTATTATTATTATTATTATTAAACAGTTAATGAACACCCCTCGCTGCGGAGTGTACGACGTTGAAGCCTGAAGAAGGGAGAAGGAGAAGGAAAAGATTTATTCTCGGTTCAAAAGGATGGAACAAGAGAGACCTAACTTATATGTGAGTTGCCACTCCCTTTGTTTTGTGTTTGTGTTTGTGTTTGTCTGTATAATCGGTGATTAGTCTGTTTGTTTATATTTATAATAACTTTATATATAAGTGGTCACTGAGATATCCATAAAGTATGGCATTTCGCTAACTGTTTAGTTAATTTTCGTTGTCGTGGTACAGTGGTAAAGTGATTGAGTCACGTGATTAAAGACACTGATTCGATATAGCATGTGGATCCTAGGAAAAAAGTTACCTAGAAAATCCCCCTCCCTCTGGCACCGCCTCCCCCTCTTCATTGAATAAGGAGATGCGAACTTTCTCTATAATATAATGAATTTCATAATAATCTGTGTATTCTAAATTATTGAATCAATATTCTTAGTGGTAGTAGTAGTAACTATAATTCTTTCTACCTTCAGGGTTGCCAACTGGTCACCCAACAGTTAAAGAAGTAGTAGTAATAACTCTTTATACATTCAGGGTTGCCAACTTGTCACCCACACTTATAGCAATAGTAGTAATTATAACTCTTTCTACCTTCAGGGTTGCCAGCTGGTTACCCACACTTATAGTAGTATTTATAACTTTCTACCTACAGGGTTGCCAATTGGTCACCCACATTTATAGTAGTACACTGCAAAAATTGTCCTAACGAATCATTGGGACAAGTGGCAAAAATGTCCAAACAAACTTTTTCAGTTATTTTCTTATTAGAAAATTAATCGGTGAAGCAACTTTCTTATGTTTAACATGTCTTTTCTGTATTGAAAATTTTGCTGGAATATTTTTTGCCACTTGTCCCAACGATTCGTTAGGACAATTTTTTGCAGTAGTAGTAGTAGTAGTAGTAGTAGTAGTAGTAGTAGTAGTAGTAATTGTAACTCTTTCTACCTTCAGGGTTGCCAACTGGTCCCCGTCCACTTATGTCGAAGGCAACTGTCCAAGACGAGCTCCGAAAGGCTTTTGATCATTGGGGTCGTTATTCAAACCTTAAATTCAGAGAAGTAAATTCAAATGACGCAGATATTGTTATATTTTTTGCCACTTACGCTCACTACGACAGGTAAGTAATTAATAACAATAATAATAATAATAATAATAATAATAATAATAATAATAATAATAATAATAATAAATAATTAATATAATTAGTCATATTAAGGAGCATCCTAAATTATTATTATTATTATTATTAATTATTATCATATTAGTGTTACTGTATTAGTAGTGGTAAAGAAGTAGCATTATTATTTCCAAATTATATTATTATTTTTATTATTACAATTATTATTATCATCAGAATTATAATTATTATCATATTATTATTATTATTATTATTATTATTATTATTATTATTATTATTATTATTATTATTATTATTATTATTATTATTATTATCATTTTATTATATTATTATTTATATATTATATTATTATTATTTTATTTTATTATTATTTATTATTATTATTATTATTATTATTATTATATTATTATTATATTATTATTATTATTATTATTATTATTATTATTATTATTATTATTATTACTATTATTATTATTATTATTATTATTATTATTATTACAAATTTTTTAAAAAAATTTCTTTCAGCTACCCCTTCGATGGTCAAGGGGGGATACTTGCTCATGCTTACTACCCCTACGAATTTGGGAGTTATGGGGGGGACATTCACTTTGACGAGAGTGAAGATTGGAGAATTAGGCCCGAAGATGATCATTCAGGTAATTATTATTATTATTATTATTATTATTATTATTATTATTATTATTATTATTATATATTATTATTATTATTATTATTATTATTATTATTATTATTATTATTATTATTATTATTTAATTATTATTATTATTATTATTATTATTATTATTATTATTATTATTATTATTATTATTATTATTATATATTATTATTATTATTATTATTATTATTATTATTATATTATTATTATTATTATTATTATTATTATTATTATTATTATTATTATTATTATTATTATTATTATTATTATTATTATTATTATTATTATTATAAATTTTATTATTATTATCATTATTATTATTATTATTATTATTATTATTATTATTATTATTATTAGTATTATTTCAATGGATTTATTTTATCAAAGGTTTGGATTTTTTCACTGTGGCAGTTCACGAAATTGGCCATTCTTTGGGCTTGGCTCACTCCACAGTGTCAACTTCAATAATGTTTCCATATTATAAAGGAGTTGAAAGAAATTTTGCTCTGGACTACGATGATATAATGGGCATGTGGGACCTCTACAGTAAGTTCTTTAGATAAATAACTTATATATACCTATAAATCTTCGGGACGAATGGCAAAAAATGTCAAAAAAAAAAAATTTTTTTTTGTTTTTTTTTCAGAAAATTAATTGGTGATGCTACTTTTTATTAAATAATATGTCTTCCTTGCGTTTAAAATTTTAACAAATTTTTTTAAATTATTTTCTTACTGGAAAATAAATTAGTGAAGCTACTTTTTTATACCTAATATGTATTTCTTGACTTGAAAATTTCATTTCTATATT
>SEYY01019157.1:35000-52500 GCA_009176605.1 Armadillidium nasatum | reverse complement strand
AAAAAGAGTTAGAGACAAAATAGAACCTTGAAGAACACCACTATTTATAAACTTAATAGTTGAAAGGTGGCCGACTGCAACAGTTGCTGTAGAACGACCGGAAAGGAAATCAGAGAGAAGAATAGATACAAAAAGAGGGAAGTTTAGAAATGAAAGAAGTGACAGGCTTTATTTAAAGCTTTTGTGTATGTCTAGCGCCATAATGACAGAAGACCAAGAGTTAGAGAGATCGGAAAGAAGATTACCATTAGGGCGTTTCTTACTGAAGAGTGAAGACATATTAGTGTTACAAGATCTTCAATATTCATGTGATTTTTGCTGCTCTATCGTTATTTTTGGACAACTTTAACCTAACATATCGCTGTATATATATTAATTTCTCTAAAATAAAATTTATATTTAGTTACCAGATATTATTATATATATATATATATATATATATATATATATATATATATATATATATATATAATATATATTATATATTATATATATATATATATATATATATATATATATATATAATATATATATATATTATATATATATATATATATATATGTTTGTATGGGTCTTATTAATTATATCTACACCAGGCGATTTTTTTATAGCCGAATTTTCGTTGGCGCTTTTTCACATTGCAACACTTGGCAATTTTTTATAGCCAATTTTATTTTTATTTTGCAATTTTTTTTACAATAAAATTATATTATAACATATATATTTGCTGGCCGTTAGGCCTACATTTACCCTTCAAGTCAAGGTTAGGTTAAGTCGAACTAATTTTTTAGGAAAAAATGAAGGGAAAAGACATGAACCATATATGAGATTTATAAAATATACTCTAGCAAAAAGGGCTACATTTCAGGATTTTTCGCTATTTTTTCGATTTTTAAAACTCGATAGCTTATTTCCCTTTCGTTTCCCAGCTTTTTAATCTTTTTTTTTGGGGGGAGGGGGTTATGTTTTACAAATAAAGTAAATTTTGTTACAATCGGCTGGTGTAGATATACTTAATAAGATCCTATATTATACCCACTTTCTGGTAATAGAACAGAAATATGCACAGAAATTTCCGCTTTCATGTGGGGGTCTCCCAAACCATTCATTGTTCATAGGGCTATCATCATTGGTCCAGATCCATTCTCCATCAGTGAGAGCCCCAGACAGCCAGTATCTCCCTGGATCTAATAATAATAATAATAATAATAATAATAATAATAATAATAATAATAATAATAATAATAATAATAATAATAATAATAATAATTACACACTTTTAAAGCATCCTGACGTATTGGTATTACTGAAACAAATGCTACAATAAACTTATGAACGCCGCAAAACCTGTAAGAAAGTAGCTTCACAAATAATAATAATATAATAATAATAATAATAATAATAATTATTATTATTATATTATTATTATTATTATTATTATTATTATTATTATTATTATTATTATTATTATTATTATTATATATCTAATTAATATAATTCCTAAAACATTTAGCCTATATCTTAATAATGGTTTGCAGCAAATTGGCCAACCAATTTAAGTAGCTTCACATTGTATATATATATATATATATATATATATATATATATATATATATATATATATATATATATATATATATATATTATATTATATATATATATATATATATATTTCTTTAAATAAAAGTAATGAATTATATATTTCAATTTAAATGCTGAAAGTATATTTAATTAAATTTCTTTAAAATAAATAAATAAATAATAATAATAATAATAATAATAATAATAATAATAATAATAATAATAATAATATAATAATAATAAATAATATTTTATTTTTTTTGTTTAGGCTTTTTTTGTGTTTGTGTTGTGTGTGTGTGTGTGTGTGTGTGTGTGTGTGTGTGTGTGTGTGTGTGTGTGTTTTGGTGTGTTGTGTGCTAGCGTGTGTTTTGTATGATAAGTTCTGTTTCAGAACTCAAACCAATTGATTATTCAATCAGACTTTCCGTGTATGTAAGTGATATAAAGTAAATGTGTTTAATACGTGCATGGAAGAATATTAATTATGATTATAATATGATAACCAAGGGATCAAACTAGAGCTGCAGAGATTGTTCTGTCTCTGACTCCGGCTGCATTGAATTATGACGAAGGATAATACTCCCAAATTCAAATAAACGAAGAATCACAACTAATATGTGATGGGAATGACGTCATTAATTTGAAGCTCAAATTAGGAAAAAAAAAGTTGTTAGATTTTAAATTAACTGACCAATCACAGTCTACATTCGCTTGAAGTCAGATTTACGTCATCGAACTCACAAAATACCGTTAGCCAAACATTTATAACAGTAGATTTCATTCACTATATATATATTTATACTATGATTTATAAAAAGATTTTACCAATTATACTCACAATAGTTATTAATATGTTGAAGGATAGCATTATATTGTTCCAAGGTTTTAACGCTAGCAAGTTCTGCACCATCTCCCTCACAAAAGGATTTAGCTTCCAACCATGGTACGGCCTGTTGTTGAAAACTGTAGCATTTGTTGGCAATTAGAACGAACTCTGAAGGACAGCCACTTGTAGCTAATTCTATATATCATATATATATAATATATATATATATATATATATATATATATACTATATATATATATATATATATATATATATATATATATATATATATATATATATATATATATATATATATATATATATATACATATATATATATATATATATATATATATATATATATATATATATATATATATATATATATATATATATATATATATATATATATATAATAATAATAATCCATAATTTATATTACCTTGTGATTCGCTTATGAAAAAGAATAAACAAATAAAAAATAATACTCGTAATTGAGCCATCATTAATTAATTGACAAAAAAGTTAATGCAATTAGAAGAAAAGCAGCTTCACATCTGAAACAAATATTTTTCTTGAATTTTTCTTTTAAATAATTATTTTTATTTGACTTTATAGTTTGTCATATCCGTTAATTAAAAGTCAAGATTTGGTAGTTATTCTGTTTACAGGATACGTTTTTATTTTATTTATTTTTTTTTTTTTTGCGATTGTAATAAATTATTACGTTACGATATTACTATTAATTAACAATTATGAACTTTGAATATGCATTTCCTCTCTCTCTCTCTCTCTCTCTCTCTCTCTCTCTCTCTCTCTCTCTCTCTCTCTCTCTCTCTCTCTCTCTCTCTCTCTCTCTCTCTCTCTCTCTCTCTCTCTCTCTCTCTCTCTCCACAATCTTATTGGAAAATGTACTATTTTTTGAGAAATGTTTTTTTAGGAAGCTTGGAGATATCAGTAACGGATATATATATATATATATATATATATATATATATATATATATATATATATATATATATATATATATATATAATATATATATATATATATTATAATATATATACATATATATATATATATATATATATATATATATGCCATTTAGTATGCTACGACGGTCCCAAGCCGGGATAAAGGAGAAGGATTCCTTAAAATGCCTAACAGGCATTCTCGAAAAACCGACAGAATCAAAGAAGATGAACCTTGAACCTAAAACGGAACCTGAACTCAACTACCCCCCCCCCCCCAAAAAAAAAAGATACAGTAGCTTGAACGAGGGGGATAAGTAGGATAAGATTTTGTATTTTATGAAGGAGAGAAAAATAGACGTCATGAGTCTGGCGGAGCTGAGCCGAGAATCGCGGAAAAAAAAAGTTTTACATGGAGAAAATAATCTGCAATAAAAAAAAAAATAAAAAAAATAAAAAAAAATATAAAAATTAAATGAATTTGCTTAGCAGTATCTAACAATAGACAGTATTCGTACAGTCACAATCCTCACAGAGAAATAATTATATTTTTTAAAAAGCATGTAAAGAGGATATGCGATATATATATCTATATATATATATATATATATATAATATATATATATATATATAGATATATATATATATATATATATATATAGATATATAATATGATATATAGATTATTAAGTTAGAAGATTGAGAAAATTTTGAGAAAAAGGCAGAAACTTTTTTTTGAAAAAAAACTCCCTTCAAATGATCCCAGTTCAAAATTTGAGAAAAACTTTTTTTTTTTTTTTTTCAGAAAAGAAAGGAGGATCATATAGTATCCTTTTCATCTAAGGATTGTTTTTGATTGAATCAATCCTTCATGGTATTATCATAGTTTGTAGGGATTTTTTCTCAAATGTTTTGAAAAAAATCCCTGAAAATCATGAAAACACCATGAAGAATTGATTCAATCAAAAAAAAGAAAAAAAAAAAACTTAAGATAAAAACGAAAAATCAAAAAAAAAAAAAGAGAAAAAAAAAAAAATGAGAAAAAAAGAATTGTTGAGCAAATTTTGAATTTATCATTTGAAGAAATTTTTCAAAAATTTTCAAAACATGAAAACTACATGAAGGATTATTTTAATCAAAAACAACCCTTATAGGAATATGTTTCTACATCATTCAACTACTTCCCTGAAAAGGAAAAAAGTTATTGAGCAGATTTTTTTCTAGGGTCATTTGAAGTTTTTGTAGATTATCTCCCAAACCATACCCCCTACAGAAATTTTACAAGAATGCAAAAATATGTATCGTCCCCAATTATATTTATATACCAAGTTTGATATTTCTCTTGTGAAAATTAAAAATTTTATTTAAAAAAAATAAAAATCGACAAAAATGGGCCAAAAAATGTCATCTCTTCCTTTTTAATTAAGGTATGGAAAAGATAGTTAATTAAGTTGCGGACGATAAAATAATTGATTACATACCTTGAATTAGAATTCACAGATAAAATATAATTGATGATAAATTGATAATTCACAGGATGAAGGAATTATAGGAATACTTGATCACACTGACAGCAATAAATCTATGTGTCTTGATGGTAGATACCATATGTTAAAATATATGTATGGTAGAATTCGAAAGGAAAATAATACCACAATGATATGGCAATAAAAATATTGCATGTACTTTACATTTAGTACTTAACAAATATCCAGTTTATTGTTATTCAGCTTCGTGATGACTGAAAATATTACACTTTGTGCCCATTTAATAATAGGATAGTTAAGTAGGTTTGCGAAATTATATACCAGTTAGTTTGGCATCCATAAGTAGTAAAAGTTTTGGAAAGAATACTGAAAATTTTCATCGAAAAATATTAATGTTAATGATATATTGCATTGCTCTCAATAAAGGTAAATGAAGGATAGATCTTTTTAGACAAGCCACTTTGAATTCATGAAGTATATTACAGATTGTGTTGACAAATAGGAACATGGTGATATTTTATACTTTGATTTTAGCAAGACATTTGATAAAGTGCCCCATGCAATTTGATGCACAAATAATCACATTATGCTTCATATGGAGTGGCTTCTAAATGAATGGGTAAAAGTCACTTGAGTAACAAAGGACAATATTTAGTACATAATAGTCATAAATCACCATGGGAGCTGATAAGAAAGAATATTTCTAGGGGTTTTGTGATGGATACAATTCTTTTCCTAATCAAAGTAAACTATTTGGGTGATGTATGAAAAAAGTGATATTAAATACTAATTCTGATGATAATTGCAAATTAACTACCTCTGTTAGAAATCTTAAGGGTTTAATATAGTTCAGCACAACTTGGATGAAAAATTTCAAAGGTTGGCCGATTAGAGGCAAACGAATTTTAATTGCAAAAAAATGTGAGGTACTTCACAGAAGAACCTTAAATAAGAAATTTATTTACAACATAAGTAGGAAATAGCAAGAGTTTGTTGAAAAAGAAGAGGACTTGGATGCAGTTATTAAAGAAATTTGAAAGCGTTAAAGCGGTTGTAGAAATCAGATAATATTTAATTAGGGACAGAAAATATTAGGTATTATATACCGTCAAGTGTCTCATAAGAGTAAAAATGCTTTAAGGAAAGTTTCATAATAGTTTTGTTAAGCTTCTAACTGAATTCTGTGCACGAGTTTGGAATCCTTACCTAAGGAAAGAAATTGGTATATTCGAGAAAGTACAAAATAGAGTTACTAATATGTGATTTTAAAAAGATGAATAATTAAATGAGGTAGAAGAAACAGAGAAGGCTTTCTGTTGAAAGGAGTATTTTTAGAGAATATATAGTTCAGGATTATAAAATTTGATATCCTTAAGCATTGTTGAGGAGAGTTGCTTCTTTATTTTTGAAACTGGTTGGTTAACTAGAAATTACAATAAGAATATAAAAAGAAAGCGTTTTGTTTAAATTTGAGAAAATAATTCTGAATTAATATAGTTGCATATATTATTTAATTCTTTTTCTTAAACTAAATTGTCTTTACCTCTCAGATACCTCAGATATCGATTAAAGTACAATTTAAAAAATGCCTGTAGGTGTTTTGAGTTAGTTTCTCCCTTCTTTTATGCTTACATAAAATTTGTCTAAAATATTTCAGGAGCTCATTTTTTAATTTTTATCTATTAAAACACTTTTAAAAAGAAAGCCAAACAATCTTTATCTATCTCTTTTCGAGATTACAATTTTAATCACATTTTTTTTTTTTTTTAAATATCTGAAAGTTTTGTATTGTCATTTGTCACACCATGTCTTTTAAGCTATGTTCATTTGCAAAGTAGTTGCTCATTCCATTCTCCAGCCAAAGAAAAAAATTTATGCGTCAATAAATATCAAAATGGCGACCGAGGTTCAGCGTGCAAATTTATCAAATTATAGTTTTTCTACTAATAAGTTTGGTAAGCTAAAATCAAATAAATTTATTAGGTTGAAAAATTATTATGATTTATAGTGTTTTGTAGTATTAATTTATTTAATGCTTCCTTTACGTATGTTAATTTCCGTGAGCATATTTCGATGTTCCAATTTACAAATCTGTTCCTAGGCGTGTATTGAGTATAGACTAGGCAAAAGAGAGAAAATGGTATTCTCTAATATTTAGGCTAGTTGAAGTCCAATTTATATTCACTTATAAAAGTCGACAATAATTTACTCAGTATCATCTAATAATAATATTAAACATTTATAAAAACATATTGAAAGTATCATTATTATTCTTAAGTATACTAACCAAGGGTGCTAAACTAAAATACAGAAGTTGGCCACTATAGTAAAGTTAATCACTAGTTGGTATTTTGTTCAAAGTAAGCTATTGTACATAGGTCTGTTAATAGTTGGTAATTGTGTAGTTCATGGTAAGAAATGAATATCTTTTAATTAAACTATAACATCTATGAACAAAATTTCAATGCAAATCAGTTTATGAAGTCCTAATGAATCCTGATAGATAAAAAAAAAAAATTTGTAATTAATAATGAAATTCCAAATTTTATTTCTACTCAGCTTTCCTACATAGAGGAAATGATCATAATATGAATTTTTTTTTTATCAGCAAATGGCAAAGGATTTTGTAAGATAAAAATTGAAATGATTAACATGTTTTTTGGTAATTGTAATGTTCACAGTAGTGGAATTTTTTTTTTTTTGTACAAGACCAGGTTGCTGAAACTAATAACATCTACGTATTGTGAGTTTGGGCTTAGGTGTAGACAAAAAATAAGCTTGTCATCAAGTTAAGGTAGAGTTAGACTTATTGATCAAGATTTATTTAACATTTTTTAATTTTTTAAACATTATTCTCTATATTTCAATTTCACTGAAACCAGTATAAAGAGTATATAGCTGTGAGAAAGGGAAAGAATTATTAATTATATTTTTGATATAAACAACATTAAAATTAACACTATTTTTTGGGGTGTTTTAAATTTCTTTTTGGTCTGCGTTTCATTAGGATCCTTAATTGATTTAGCTTTAAATTTTAGGGTAAATATTTTGTTCCACTAAACTTTTTTTTTTCTCAATATATCGAAACTATGAAAATGAAGTGATCTGAAACTTTTTTTCTTTTTTAAATAAATTGAGCCACAAAAAACTATTTTGTACAAAAACTTCAACTATAATCATTTAACAACACATCATATGACTTCAATGGCATATTATCATTTGTCTCATACTATCAAGTAACTGCATCAGTATTTGAGAAGAAATTTTATAAATTTGCTAGCTATTACAGAGCTATAAAAAGAAATAAAAATTTTAATATATTGAAACTATAAAGATGAAACATAGTACCTAATTTATGCATATTTGATTGTTTAACAAATTTTTTTATTTGCGTTATTACATGTTGAAAGACCCAGCATTCACTAGATTTATTAGACCTAAGAAACTAGTTTGACTTCACCTAACCTAGACTTAAAACACCTAACTGCCAGCAAATAGGCCTAACCTAGTGAATGCTGGGTCTATGCTATAAATGTTACATAACAAAATATGTACATTAAAAAAAAAGTTTTTTGTAACTTCAAATAATGTAATTCACTTCATTTTGAAATATATTTGTAAAGTACTATATTAATTTTATTTTATTTTTTTATAGCTTTGAAATAGCTTTAAAATTTACTCAATTTTCTCTCCGATGCTGATGCATCAACCTGGTAGTGCTAAGCCAAATGCCATTGATGATGCACAAATGATAATAGTTATTAATTTTTTTGTAAAAAAAATTTTGTGTTTTTAGTTTATGAAATAGTTTTCTGCAGCGCAAGTTACCTTAAAATTTTTTTTAGTTTTTATATATTAAGAAAAAGTTACGTGGAACAAGAGTACAAAACATTTACCAACTTTGGGTAATTCTTTAGTCCCATAAAGTATTTTTTAATATAGTGGAACTACAAATAAGAAATGATCTTGGAAATCAAGTAAATAAAAATATTTGAATATTATAATCAACATAAGCATTCCTGTTAATTTCATTATTCTTTGAGGTTATAATATTTTTATTATTATTATTGTAAAAGTTTATATCTCTGGCATTGCCCAATTCGAGGAGATGGAACTTTCTAGATAATATATACGTGGGACCTGCAAATGGGATTGAGCCTGCACCCGTAGCATGCTAGTGAAGCTATGAAAGCATTAAATAGGAAGGAAATATGTTACCTATGAATGATTAGATCATGTATTATAAACTTTTTTTCTAAGCCTTATTAAAAACTAGATTGGTTTTAAGGATTTATTTCTGGTTTTGAAGAATTTTTAATGTTTCAAATCTCTGTGGGAGATGTTTTGAAAAAAAAAAAATGTTTATAACTCACAGGCATTTAAGGAGAGGAACTCTAGATTTATTCTAGCTAGGGTCTGCATGTGGTATTTTGTACTAGGTCTTTTGAGTACATGTGCCAGTCACTCTACTGTTAGTTAAAAAAAATGTTCCACTGCCACTATTATTATTACTACTGGTAATAATACTAAAGAATTTGAAATTGAATCTTCCTTAGTACTTGTAATGCATAAATATTCTTCATTTTCCTAAATTTCATTCTCCAGTTCAAAGGTCATTATCAAATGTTAGCTCATTATTTATTTTTTTATTTATTTATTTATTTTTATTTTATTTTTTTATTTGAAGGTGAACAACGGTGAAAGTACAATGATGGAACCACCTCAAAAGAAAGTTTGCATTCAGGAAGGTAAGAATTAAATTTTATTATTTATTTATTTTTTAAATGTTGAATCTTAAAATTAGTTAATTTTTATGTTTTACTGTTATTATTATTATTCATCATTTACCATGATGTTATCTATTAAGAGTGTTATTATATTTATATATTTTGCAGGTTTGTCTTTTCAGAGAGTGTTATCATTTTGATCATCATTTAAAACTTATTTGCAGGGTACAGTGATATTTACAGGTTATGTTACAGGCTTAAAGTTGGTATGACATTAGTTGGTTGAGGTGGTTGCGAATGGTTTTGATTATTTTTATTGGAAGATATGTTTTCCTTATGGTACAAATAATTTCCCATATTGGTTTATATTCATGTAAAGAGTGAATGGTTTAAAGTTCATAATAGTTAAACTATTTACTGATTGGTATTGTGTTAAAAGTCTTCTTGAGTATTATAAATATTTTTCTCTGTATTTACTGAAGTAATGTAGAGATGATGTGAAAATTTAATTGTATTAATCAAAACTTATTTCTTGTAATGAAAATTTATTATAAGCATTTTAATTTAAATTTTTTATTTTTTTTTTAAATATGAAAGGAAATATAGAAATAAAACTTTAAGTATTTTAAATTTTTTTCTGTCTGTTAGAAACTCCACATTTGAGATTGTGATTATAGCTATATCAGTGTTAGTTTAAATAATTGAATGCTTGGTAGTGTATTTTTATGGACTAGGAAATGTGGGTGAATTTGTCATGCATAAATTATAAAAAAATAAAATTTGAAAGTATTATTTTGGAGAGAAGACTAATCGCTTGTCTTCTTTTTTCTTCTTCTTTGCAATTGCAGATATTGGTCAACAAACCATTTTTAGAAATTTGTGGCTATTTTGCGGATTGCCTCATATAAGTCCAAACACCTAGATTGGTGGTACTTCCTGCTAATTCATCATTGTCTATTATTATTACGATCAAGTTATAGAGGGCTTTGTATTTATACCGTATATATAAATATATATATATATATGAATGCATACATACTGTTTTTTTTTTTTTATTATTCAAAAATTGACATTTTTTTTTTTTTTTTTTTTTTTTTTTTGCTTTTGGTTTCTATTCTTCTAGGTTTTTTTCTGTTATCTTTTGCAGATTTGGTGTAGCTACCATGATACAGCATAGAAAGATGCAGTCTAGCCATATCTACCAATATATTTATAGTTTTAAGCTACAAATATATAGTGCAGAAAATTTTCCTTTTGTTAACCAACATCCATTAGCCAAAAATATAATTTTCTTCAAGTAATTTCATTTCTGATTTAAATTTTTTTCATAGTTGGTTAATGAATGGAATATGTTCTTTCTTTGATTATTGTTGAAACTATATATTTACCATACATTACTACATCCTTGTGCTAAATTTATATTTTGATAGCTTTTAGTTGTATTTTTTTATTTTTTTATTTCCAGAAACTTTAGACAAAAGAGATGGTAGGTGTGTTCAAATGGGAGTTTACAGGTTAAGGAAAAAAGTAATATTGGTTAAGAATTTTTTACATTTCGTATGGGGATATTTTAATTAATGTTTAGTATTGATGCTGAAATAATTCACATAGTTCCTTGATAAGGTGTTTGTTTTTTCTTTTTATCGTTTCATGGTGTTAGTAAGTATAAAGGATGGAAGGGATATGAACTGCAAGCAAACAACAGGTACTGTAGCTGTGATGGACGTGCCAAAACAACTCTCTCACTCCACAAACAGATTTTATCATGGGCAGAAAATATTAAACCTATTCCAAATTATGCCCACAAGCCTGTGGTAATTGCTTCTCGGTCAAGCATAATTAGACTTACTGTTTCACGTTGAGAAGCTGCTATTGCAAATGTTTTAAATATTTTTATTAATATATGGTCTATATTTGGAAAACTTTTGGTTTCTAATTAGACTGTATAGTATGTAAAATGTTTGCAATAGTAGGTTCTTTTCAATGTAGTTTTAAATTATTGGGGATTTCAAATTTTAAGAATAGATTTTGATGGGGGAGCTTAAGTGCAATAAAATATTTGAGTCATTTCATCGTATAGTTTTGTTGCATTGATGATTTCACGCTTTTATGTTTCTTTTTTTCTTAATAAATTAAAACTATCAAGAGAAATGTTTAAAAAAAAGTTTAATTTTTTATTATAATTATTTATTATTAAAAGCCTGAAATCATATCTCAGTTTTTTTTCTTTAAAAGAGGGGGAAGTGCTTTCTAAGCTGTTGGGGGGTTTATTTTTATTTATTTTTATACATATATAATTTTTTTTATTAGATTGGTGCTGGCCTTTATATTTAAATTTTCATGTGTTTTATTTTTCTAATCTTTCTTAAATGTTTTTCCAGGAATGGCGCCGCCTATGATGCGACGCTCGCCTTGTCGAGAGGTTGAACAGCACAGCTCCCCACTTGTGTGTGGTAAGTTTTATTATATATATATATATATATATATATATATATATATATATATATATATATATATATATATATATATATATATATATATATATAAAATCATCATCATCATCATCATTAATTTGCCTACTGCAGACCAGTTTTCTCTCCAAGTGCCTTTGGGTGCTTATTGTTTGCCAATTTGCTCCCTGTAGTAGTTTTAACTTTGTCTGTCGGCCATTTAAATGTTCTTGGATGATTCAAGTCTAAAGGAATCCATTCTTATACCTTTGTCCATTTAAAATTATTCTTAACTTGTATAACATGCCATATCCATTTATCTTGTCTAATTCTTACTGTTCCATCAAGAATTGTGGAGTTTACACTAAAATGGCTGACCTAACTCTGTTGCTTGTTTATCTGATTCTGATTCCTAAATATTTGGACACATTTTTTTTTTTTAATTCCTTATCTTTTTTATGAAATAAAAAAAAAGTTCCTTAGTGATATAGAAATTAAAGCTAAATATACTTATAAATAGGGTAAGTTTGTTACAAAAAAAAACATGGTTAAAAGATCTAAATGCACCCCACATCTATTATTTATTTAAATTTTAATAGAATAGGAAATATCGACAGGGGCTACAACCTAAACTTTATTAACTAGTTCCAAGGAATTAATTCTGATACCACTCGCTTCATTGAATCCTATAAATCTGATGGTATTAATTTCTGTATAGAATATAGTTTTTGCATTTGCATTTCTAATTGCTTATTGAGAGAGAAAATAAGATATAATTAGAATTGCAATCTCAATGTTGAAGCTTAAGAAGAAAATCTAAAATTTGCAAGCAACTTGTCCCATATTAGAAGGATTGTTTTACCAGTTCTTTTCTCATAATAAGTCCTTCAAATCAGTGTTTATTTGAAAGCTGAAGGAGATCTATTTTTACTATCGGTCAATTGCAAGACCACTAAAGTTTTTTGACTCCATCATCATCAAAATTTCCTGTTTGATTGATTTTGCAATCCTGATTATATCTATTTTTTATTTGCAATCTTATCCGATCATTCTTACATATTCCACTGTCCTACACACTTCCTTATATACTGGGTGAAATAAAATGTTTTTAGGTTTAGGGAAGTCTTTGCTATTGTCTAACTTTGAAAAAAAATAATTTTTTTTTAGTAGATTAGAATTTAAGTATTGTCTGGGGGTTCACCCCTGCATACTGTATGGAAGCCCAGTAAAACTATTATTACGTATGCTGCATTTGTCGAAATAAAAAGAAAAATTTGTTGAAATTTAAATGTCAAGCTAATAAAAGTATTTACTTTTCTCTTGCTCCACATCCCATAGTCTTCATTTGCGATACCTACTCTCCATCACATCATCAATTCATTTACTGTTAATTTTACTTTTTAACAGTTATAAAAATTGTAACACAAGGTATATTAATTATAAAATTTGTTTTAACATTTTAGGCACAGGATCAAATAAAGATGATATATCATTGGTCCTTGGACAACCTCTTCCTAAATTAACGCAAGACCAGAAGGATGCCCTTGGAAGGGCCAAGAAATACGCTATGGAACAAAGTATTCGATTAGTACTAATGAAACAGACCTTGGCCCATCAGCAGCAGGTATGTGCACATAAGATTTACTTATGTGATGTTTAAAAATGTTTTATTGGGTTTTAGGATTATGAACAGAATTAAAATACTTTTTTTTTTCTTTTTTTCTTTTTTATAGCAAGCAAAGTCATTACAACGTCATCAGGCTTTAGTTTTGATGTGTAGAGTTTACGTTGGAAGTATCAGTTTCGAGTTGAAGGAAGACACCATTCGTCAGGCTTTTCGTTCCCTTTGGCCCCATAAAATCCATCAACATGTCTTGGGACCCCATTACCCAGAAACACAAAGGGTAGGAAATAATTATTTAAAACATTTATAATACTTTAATATAAATCAGAGCAATTCTTTTATTATAAACAAGTTGCAAAATTTTATTTAAAATTATATACAGTTTTCTGAAATTATTATTATTATTATTATTATTATTTTCAGGTTTGCTTTTGTTGAATATGAGATGCCTGAGGCTGCTCAGTTAGCCTTAGAACAAATGAATGGAGTAATGATTGGGGGACGTAACATAAAAGTGGGACGGCCTTCTAATATGCCCCAGGTGAGATTTTCTATATATATATATATATATATATATATATATATATATATATATATATATATATATATATATATATATATATATATATATATATGTAATTTATTTTGATTCACCACATTGCCTTATATAATCAGTTGGTTAATTATTATTATTATTATTATTACAATACTGCTAAAATAATAATAAAAGAATTAAAATTGGTCAAAAGTATTATCATCATTATTAGTAGTAGAATCAGTTTAGTATTGTTAGTTAAATAGTTTAATTAATAGTTTTATTCTTAGTTTAGTTTATTGATATTATTACCATTATCATTAATTTATTTACTTAAAAAAAAATAAAAAAAAATTTTTATTTTTTTTTTTAACCAATTTTTTAACCAAACTTTTCCCTTCTTTTATCATCCTCAGCTTATTCCACAATTGTCCTCAAGCCATCCTCTTGTGAGTAAAGTAAGGAAATTTTTTGTTTTTTTTTTTTAAATTTATTTTTAAGAATATATATATATATTTGGGATGGAGTGAAGTATCGGCAATTACAGTATCGGTATCGGTAAAATTTTCGGACAAGAGTAAAGTATCGGTATCGGTAATAGTAATAGTATGGCATATTTTTAGGTATCGGTATCGGTAAAAATTTTGGTATCACTCCATCCCTATATATATATATATATATATATATATATATATATATATATATATATATATATATATATATATATATATATATATATATATATATATATATATATATATATGTGTGTGTGTGATAAATTATTATTATTACTATTACTTTTTTTTTTTTTTTTTTTTTATTTTAATTTTTATTTTTTAATATATTATATATATATATATATTGTGATGGCATCCGCATCCGCATGCGCGGATGCGGAACATCCGCACAAAAATCAACATCCGCATCCGCATCCGCATCCGCATTTTCGAAAATTCAACATTCCAACATCCGCATCCGCACTTTCGGAAATTCAACATCCGCATCCGCATCCGCATCCGCACTTTTCAAAAATTCAACATCCGCATCCGCATCCGCATCCGCACTTCTCCAAAATTCGCATCCGCATCCGCATCCGCAAATTAGAAAATATGACATCCGATCCATCACTATATATATATATATATATATATATATATATATATATATATATATATATATATATATATATATATATATATATATATATATATATATATATATATATATATATATATATATATGAGAATTGTAGATCAAGAGTGAGGGTGAAGAGAGAACTATCGGATTGGTTTAGCATAGGAGTGGGATTGAGACAGGGGTTTGTAATATCTCCATGTTATTTAATCTATTGATGAATGGTTTACTTAGAAAAATGGAGAGAGAAGGGAAGAGTATTACGTTGAGAAATATGGAGTGTGAATGTGAAGTGAATGTTTTACTTTTTGCAGATGATGCGGCATGTGTTGGTGGCAGAATCTTGAGAAATGATGAGAATACTTGTGATAGAGTTTGAAGGGAAATGTGCAAACAAGAGATTGAAATTCAATCCAGCGAAGAATAAAGTTATGAGGATTGGAGGTGGGGATGAGGAAATGTGGATCGAGGAATTGGTTTGTAGAAGTGTGAGAATGGAAACTTGAGGAGGTGAATGAATTCAAATATCTAGTAATGTTGGGTGGAAGGTAAGGGTGGGACGGAAAAAGGAATAAAGAACAGAGTGGTAGAAGGAATGAAAGTATTGGGGGGCCTAAGAAAAGTATGGAAGAAAGGAAAAATTTCGAAAGAAATAAAGATAAGAATGTTTGAATGTATGTGTTTCACCTTCTGTATTGTATGTGTGTGAAACATAGACGATAAGTGCTCGGTCGAGAAAAAGTTTCAATGTCTTTGAGATGAAAGATTGAGAGCGATATATAAATTGAGAAGGATTGATAGGATTAGAAATGAAAGAATAAGGGAGATGTGTAAATGGAAGAAGGGTGTAATTGATAGAGAGGAGGAGGATGTGCTAAAATGGTTTAGACATATGTGAAGAATGAAAGAGAACATAATGGTTGGCAAGGTACGTAGATCCGATGTAGATAGGGGAAGGGTAGGGGGAGGGGAAGGCCGAAGTGGGGATGGATGGATGGAGTGAGAGTGATTTTGATGGAAGGAATTTGAGTTTAGACGAAGGTAGAAGATTTGTGGAGACAGAGATGGAGGGAGGTGGTGAAAGCGTTGAAAGGTAAGAATAGTTATGTTTGTAAGGGAATTGTGGCGGGCACCACCTCACGAAAGTGGGAAAGGTGAAAGTGAAAAAAATATATATATAAATATAAATATATATATATATATATTATATATATATATATATATATATATATATTATATATATATATATATATATATATATATATATATATATATATATTTATATATATATATAATTAACATCCGCATCCGCATCCTCATCAAAATTAAAATCCGCATCCGCATCCGCATCCTCATCAAAATTAACATCCGCATCCGCATCCGCATCCGAACTTTTCGAAAATTCAAAATCCGCATCCGCATCCGCATCCGCACTTTCGAAAATTCAACATCCGCATCCGCATCCGCATCCGAACTTTTCGAAAATTCAACATCCGCATCCGCATCCGCATCCGCACTTCTCCAAAATTCAACATCCGCATCCGCATCCGCATCCGCAAATTGGAAAATATGACATCCGATCCATCACTAATATATATTATATATTATATATATATATATATATATATATATATATATATATATATATATATATATATATATATATATATATATATATATATATATATAAAACTGTAGTTTGAAATGTTACTGCATTGTTGTTAAAATGAAACTGTATTTTAAGGGTATTACATTGTTAACGAAGCGTAGGAGTATGAAGGGAAGAAATGTAATGATAAAAAAGCTGAAGAAGTTGAGATTAATCTTTGATCTGAAAGCCAAACACTGTTGGACTGTTGGAAAAATAGATAGCAAACAAGTAATAGTAATAGATAGTAATGGTTGCATTGTGTTAGCAAAGTTGTTCCCAGATCAAAACTATTATATAAGAAAGAAGTTTTGAGTCCCATTGCCTCGGTACTGCATTTGGGCTGATGTTTCTTGTTGGTGGAAATACCTATAAATACAACTGTATAAGAATTAGGAAAAGTCTTTAACTCAAAGGCGTAGCTGAAGCCACTCAAATAAATGGCTCTAGTTCTGGTGCTGGAGCCACTTCTAATCAATGGCTCTGGAGCTGAAACAAATTTCATTAGTTTCTCAAA
>SEYY01019157.1:0-30000 GCA_009176605.1 Armadillidium nasatum | reverse complement strand
TATTTAATTAAAGCATGTTAAACCCTCAATTCTTTTAACAGATTTATCAACTTTGTTTCATCCACAAAGTTGAGAAATCAAAACATTTTATTCCCTTAAACAGTAATTAAAATAGATTAGGAATTGAAACTATCACTCCAATGATGATTTATTGCAATTTAATTCTACACACTATTTCAACAACTACTGTATTCATTTATATACAGCCCCTCCCAGATCACACACAGATCTTGTTGGTCAGCTTATTGTTGAGTACCTTATCAAAAGGCTTATTAATATCCAGATATACAATATCAACTAGCTCTTTCCTTTGTCCATGCACTATGGCTAGCACCCTTTGCCATTGTGTGCTGCATCCTTTTATGTCATGTTGTTCTAATTGGGAACCACTTGTCAATAGCTTATATTTGAAGTATTGATTATTGCACAAAATTTGTGGGGGGAAAAAGTGTCACATGTTTCTCATTACTTGGAGTTCACGGAAGCTCAATGGGTAAAGTCAAGTTTTTCTCTGGCTTAGGGAAACTAAGTTCGACCCTCGTTCTCGCGTGTGTACTGCAAAGTATACAAATCGAGGCTCGATTCTGTACTGGAGCATTGTTTCCCAATCCAAAACCCAAATAATCTGTGTAACTTATCATCTTGGTCAGAAATAACATATAACTCAATTCCCCTAGCTAAGAACCACACTCCTCGAATAGGGCTCTGCCCGTGAGTGATGGAGATAACTAAAAAAAAAAAAATTTTTTTTCCGAGTCCAGATAATTGACTGAATTCCTAAGGACAAATTTGAGTCTTAGACTCTAGTGCATGTCATTTTTAAAGTCGATATCCTCTGATAAATCTCATAACTAATCTCTGGACTCTCAATTAGCTTCTGCCAACTCTAAAACATAACATATTTGAGCCATGGATCTTCTTGAAATAAAAATTATTCTTATACATTTTACAAGTTTTAAATACATCTTATTTGGGAGAAATATACATGATATTGGGAGACCCTTAAGATTATCAGTATCACCAGAAATGAATATTAGAAAGATTTATTCCTTCGGTAGCATCACCAGAAATGAATATTATGAAGATTATTTCTTCAGCAGCTTCATTCATTCCTAGGAGAATAAGAGCTGCAGGTCACCTCGAGCAGGATATGACTCGAACTCGAAGGGAGCCCAGACTGACATCTCCTATTTGTTTGAGTGTATATCCTATACAGTCCACAGTTGAGTACTGTAAATTACTATTTTGGCTGTCATATCTTCCAACTCCGCATAACTGCCACCATAACATATGCTGACTTTTTAGGTTGATTACGTAAAGGGGCAACCAGAAACACATTGAAGCAGTGAAGGAGCAGAATGAAAGAATTAGCTATATGATTAAAAGATAATTTCTTATATTATCATTATTTTATACTTTTGATTGGTTTGATACTTGGTTGTTCTTTAAATAAACCACGTGTTTTAAATGTAATCAAATGTTTGAATTTATTTGTATACTATTTGTGTACACCATCATCACATATTCTGATCCTGACATTTTAAAGTTCTGTCTAAGCTACATCGTATTAATATTCTAGAGTTTTTAAAGCATTTTTGGGGGGCTAAGGAAAAAAAAAAAGATGTTAAATTTGATATATTATCATTAGCTTTTACTCATTTTTTTTTTTTTTTTTTTTTTAAGCAATTTATATTGGTTTACCATTATTGAAGCGAACTTCTGAGTTCGCAGATTAGTGGTTATTTAATTCAAACTTTTGGTTTACTGTGCCCAATAATATATATATATATATATATATAATATATATATATATATATATATATATATATATTATATATATATATATATATATATATATATATATATATATATATATATATATATATATATATATATATATATATATTATATATATTATATATATATATATATATATATATATATATATATATATATATATATATATATATATATATATATATATATATATATATATATATATATATATATATATATATATATATATATATATATATATATATATATATATATATATATATATATATATATATATATATATATATATAAGGAATTGGTTTGCAATTGGAGATGCTTTTTTTTTTTTTTTTTTTTTTTTTTTTTTTTTTTTTTTTTTTTTTTTTTTTTTTTTTTTTTTTTTATAGGCTCAAACAGTAATTGATGAAATAACAGAAGAGGCAAACCACTACAACCGCATCTACATTGCTTCTGTTCACCAGGACCTTTCTGAGACTGATATCAAGAGTGTTTTTGAAGCCTTTGGGAAAATTAGGGTATGTATTATTACTATTATTATTATTATTATTATGAATATTATATATTATGAATAATATATATTATTATTATTGTTATTTGTTCCCTCTTTTAACGTTCCCACCTTACTCTGGTGAAGGGGTCCGGGGTATCCTCTGGATGTCCGCAAAGTAGCATGTTTACCCTCCCCCCCTTCTTTCCGCATATAATTTTGATTTTAGTTTTCCACTTTTCTCGGTTGCGTTCCCTCCCCCTTCACCCTTATGTACACTGGTATGTAACGGCTTCCTTACTATCATCCCCCCTTTTTTCATGTTTCACCAGATTTGTGTGGTCTTCCGATTGCTTGTTCCTGTGCTGGTCCGAGTCCGAGTCCATCCCACTATCTTTTCCCGGGAATGAATGTACAGGTTAATAACCGATCCTTTTCATCTTTGACCGGGCTGCCCATTGTAGGGGAACTTGAACCTCTGATAACCACCGTAGGAAGCTGTCCTGCATTTGGGTATATAATCTCGGGCTTCGCGTCGCGTGCCATGTTGTTCATGGGTGAGGTCGGGCGCGGAGTTGAGGGGGGGGTTGGGGGCTTTCCCGAGGCCACATCCGCAGTCGATCCTCTTGGGGTGGAGGTTTCGTCGAGTGTTGCAGTGGGCTCTGAACTTTTTGATTGTTGTGGTGAGCAGGCCGCCCCTTCCTTGTAACGTCAGTCCCATTTCTCGACCTTGCAGTTGTATGTTTTTTTTAAAAAAAATTTTTTGTATTATAAGTTTCATTGTTGTATTTTCTTCATGAAGTAGAGTGATGTAGTTTTTTGTTTATGAATAAGTCAAATACTAAAAATTCGCTTCTAAACAAAGGTTAACATCATCATCATCATCTGTCAGGCCCCTACCCGTCACCTTCCAGGCTGCATCTAAGCCGGATTCTAACTGAGGCTTTGAGACCCTGGTTGATGAATTTATCCGTGGGTCACGTCCGTCCTGTGACATTTCTACCCCTCTGCTGCTCATGCCTCTCTAGGACACCAACTTCTCCAACTTGTTCATTTGCCCTCTGCCACTAATGCGTGTTTGTATCTTTGTTCAATCCCAAGAATCCCAACCTACGTTATTCTAATGCCCAGCAGCCCAATGTGATGCTACTATCAGATCCTCCACCCGGAATCTTTGGGTGTGCGGTGTATCCGCTGTTGTTTTTTGTTTTGTTTTTATCATCATCATCATCATCTCCTCTTCTATTCTCCAACTTCTCAACTTCTTCTTACGTTGCAAAGCCCTCTCACACTTAGTGAGGCCCTTGAGAATGTCCTCAACACGACTGACCCCCAAGTTACACCGATGAGTAATATATATATATATATATATATATATATATATATATATATATATATATATATATATATATATATATATATATATATATATATATATATATATATATATATATATATATATTTATTTATTATTTATTTTGCAGACTTGTACACTCACCCCTTCGTCAACTCCTGGCAAACACAAAGGTTATGGCTTCATTGAATATGACACAAACGCATCTGCTCAGGAGGCTATTGCATCAATGAATTTGTTTGATCTTGGTGGCCAGTACTTAAGAGTTGGAAAAGCCATCACTCCTCCGGGATCATTTTACGTATGTATTTTTGGTATTATTATTATTATTATTATTATTATTATTATATATTATAATAATAATAATGCTCAATTATTGTTTAAATTATTTTGAAAAATGGTTTTTTACTTTCATAACTTTTTTTCTTTCTTCCTTTGCAGGGTCCCCAACAGGCTCCAACACAAATGCCCACTGCTGCTGCTGTAGCCGCAGCTGCTGCGACAGCCAAAATTCAAGCTATGGATGCCTTCAATCCTAATCCTATTAGCAGTTTACTTTCATCTCTCAGCGTCCCAACACCTACTCCTCAGCCTCCGCCCATTGGGATTGGTTGGTGCTACTCCTCCTCCTGTAGGAATCATTGGTGGGAGTGTTCCTCCAGTAGGTATTGTTGGAGGACCTGTTTCCGTTTCAACAGGATTGTCCCAATCCTCTCATCTTCCAATGACTACTCTCCCTACGATAACTCAACCCATGGTGACTCATCCTATTACCTCCGCTCAGATGACTGGCATTCCTTCCCCTTCATTAATTGGCACTCCTTCCCTCCCATTAACTCCAACGTCCATTCAAGCAAGCCAGGTGGCAGTAGCTACTTCAAATGGATTGTCCGTTCACTTGGGTGGTGATCTTAATGCTAGAGCTGTTGGAGAAGGCCATCAGGAAGAATTGGCCAAGAAGCTTATGGAAGATAATGAACCTCAGACGCTGCATCAGCAAGAAAATATGTCCATTAAAGGGCAAAGTGCACGTCACCTTGTTATGCAGAAGCTAATGAGGAAAGAAGAGGTATGTAAATATATATATATATATATATATATATATATATATATATATATATATATATATATATATATATATATATATATATATATATATATATATATATATATATATATATATATATATTAGTAGAATTCATATTTTGTAACATTGTGTTGAACAGAAATTTTTGTATAGAGAGATCTTTGTTTTCTTGGTTTTCGGAGCTAGTAAATTTTTTCCTAATTCAGACCTATTTTCAAGTTGCCCGTCTCCGATTTCATTCTAATATCCGGTGTGATTACAATTAGAAATATAATTATTTTTCCTTTGGCTCTGGCTCTACCAAGACTCATTCATCCTATTACTTGGTACTTTCTTCCCTCCCCCTCCCCCTCTTCCTCTCTACTCCTTCCTCATCCACTTCTCTTCTTCTCCTCCTCCACCTTCATCTTTCTTCTCTTCCTTCATCCCATTTCCCCTCTCTTTCTCCTCTTCTGTAATCGTTCCCTTGAATTTTTAGTATTTAATTTTTATACTTACAGTCAAGAGTTGTTATCTTGAGAAACATGGTTGGCGTAGATGATGTGGACGAAATGCTACAAGAAGAAATTACTGAAGAATGTGGGCGTTATGGCACTGTTAATCATGTGATTATATATCAAGAAAAACAATCTGAACTTGATGATGCCGAAATTATAGTCAAAATATTCGTGGAATTTGGTGCTAGTCACGGTAAATATTATTTTTTATTATCATCATTATTATCAATTGTTATTATTAACTATCATATTTTTCTTTACCATTATCAATGAAATGGTTATGAATTATATATCCTTTTGTCTATTTATTTATTAATGAATTATTTGTGTGTGTGTGTGTGTGGTAGTTTCTTTAATATCTTTTGATCTCTAGGTTTAATTACACTGGCCAACTAAAAAATTACCTATCTATATCTTTCCTTTGCTCAAATCCTACCAAAAAGTGGGCGAGAAATTAAATATATAAATATATATATATATATATATATATATAGAATATATATATATATATATATATATATATATATATATATATATATATATATATATATATATATATATATATATATATATATATATATATATATATATATATATATATATATATATATATATATATATATATTTTTAAGATATATATGTAAATATAACCGTTCACTGTGCAGATATATATGTAGAACACTTGGCTAAAATCTTAGAGTGCTTCAGTTTTTTTGTTGGTTTGTTATTTGCAACCTTTAGGTGGCACCTCTTGTCACATTACAACAATATTCAGCTATCAGAGGCGTTATACTTGCTCTGATACCTTCTTTCTATCGCTGAAATGTTTTGATGGAAGCACTCTCTATGCTAGTCTCCCCTCACCGTACTACAAGTGAATGAGAAAAAGTTTACGTGGGAATGATGAAAGTGTATTTCGAGTGACGTATTGCAACCTAGTTCTCAGTATGTTTACAGAAGCTCATTAATAAGCGCATCGTAGGTTTCAGATCTTCCTTTCCCCAAAAAAGTTGTCAACAACAGGTTTGAAAGATTCCCAAGTTGTCTTCTCATTCTCTTGAACAACCCTATTAAAAGTTTCATCATTAAACTGTAGATGAATTAGTAGACCAGCATAGATACCATCGTTGATGTTCGCATGTCTCAGATGTGAAAATTTTCTCCCTAAATACTTAAAAGCTTCTCCCCGAATCCTTTGCCGTCACAAATATATATCATTAGCCCTAATTCAATAGCTGCAAAGTATACTTGAAAGCAATGGTGTCAAATTTAAATTTCACATATTAAGAGATACTGTTGACATATTTTAGAAATAAATTTCTAATATTTGTCAGGATGTTAGTATATTACAAGCTCAATAAGAGAGAGAGAAATTGTAGCAAACTAATGGTGTCAAATTTAAATTTCACATATTAAGAGAGACTGTAAACATATTTTAGGAATTAATTCCTAATTTTTGTCTGGATGTTAGTATATGACAAGCATAAAACGATATAATTTGTAATATTTGAAGACCAAAGTAATAAAAAAAAAAAAAATTTAATAAAATTTATTTATTTTAATTTAATTTAATTTTATTTTTTTCAGAAGCGAAAAGCGCGTCTGAAGCCCTAAACGGGAGGATATTTCGGCGGTCGTTTAGTGAAAGCCGAAATCTACGATCAAAATATGTATGATCATAATGATCTTTCCGGTTAATAATTATAATTAATATATTTTTTATTACTATTATTATTATTATTGTCATCATCGTTATCATTATTATTATTTTTATTATCACTTTTTTATTGACTTTGTTTGGAGAATTTCCAAGTTAAAAAAAAAAATAAAAAAAAAAGAAATTTGTAAAAAATATTAATATCAATGATGATATTTTTAATCTTGATATAAATATTAATAAAATTTTAATAAATTTGATTTTATTCAAATATGAATTATTATTATTATTATTATTATTATTATTATTATATACAATTAATGAAGGTGATGTATTTGCCTTTAAAATGAATATTCAGCGATGATTGTGAATGTTACCACTATTATTATTATTATTATTATTATTATTATTATTATTATTATTATATATTATTATTATTATTAATAATAAAAAATATAAATAAATATAAAAAAAAATAAAAAAATTTATTATTATTATTATTACTATTATTATTATTATTATTATTATTAGTCGTGTTCTCTGTTTCTATCATGTTCTAATACTCATTCATTAATGTATATTGTATTATTATTATTATTATTATTATTATTTATTATTATTATTCTATTTTTATTATACAAAATTACTTTTAGAAGCATTCCACTTCTTTCCTTATTAGTCATTTCGCGTCATGTTTTCTTGTATATAATAGGTTTATTTAATTTTATATTTTAAAATGTGCTGAAAAATGTATTTTTGTTTCTTTTTTTCCTTAAATCAATTTTTCATGATTAGTTTTTAGTGTGGTAGAACGCAAGTTGTAGTAGGGTTAGCGTGGGTGTGGGTTGGGCTCTGGCTACGCATTTTGCTTGTGTCTGGTGTTTAAGTAGCAAGTTTAGGAAAGATTGTTCAATAAGTTCTTAAATAGCGATGGATGAAAATATCTACTGGAATTTAATTGATTTAAAGTTTGAGTTTGATTTTTTAGATTAGGTAGGTAGGGCTGGTGGCCTCTGTCAAGGTCCTAATCTTAAGGACACTTTATAGAGAGGTCACTACCATAACAGGAGGTGTGAATATTTGTAGATAGTGTTTAGGGGGTTAAAAGGATTTAAAATTAATCCAAATGTTAAGGCATATAGTTTTAATCTACTTCAAATATAGTTTTCATTTGAAGTAAATGTTAAGATGGTATTTTGATTGACGGTCTTTATATTACTATGTTATGAACTAGTTGGTATTTTATCGATTGCGAAAAGAGTATTGTAGGAATTCAGAAGGATGGAGAAGGTTTGACACGTCTAGAATAGGTGACTCCATCTTTTTAAAAGTAGGTTGCATGATTGGATAGACACTATAAATATACTCTGTACGGTAAACAATTGGGTAATTTTAGTTCGAGAGTTGCTGTATAGCTTTAATCTCGGAGAGCTGAAGATTCAAAATAATACCTTTCAAAAGACTAAAATTGAAAGGGTTTTTGAGTTGGGTATTTTTAATGATGGTAACTACGTGTATTAGACAAAACTATGAAAACGTCAAGTAAAAGGGGGCATTTATTTATGATGATGTGGGACACTACCAGTTTATATATGGGAAGAATTTTGGGAATGGACAAATATAACGAATGGTGTATAATGCTAAATTATCCCTTCCGTCATGTAAAACGAACAAATTCTGTAGATATATTGATAGACAGCGATCGCGAACGTTACTTTCAAATCCTTACCGCTGGGCCCTACGATACTGAGGTCTTGCTATTGTTAGGGTTACGGAAAGACGTGAAACCTAATCTTCAAGCAACGACTGGACAGTATAAGTTGTATGAAGTGTGATTTTATCTTGATAAACGGCATCACACCAGGAAACGATATCAGCACCATAAAATGAATTTGGTAACAAAATTTCAGAATTCCCTTTCTCTTGCATTATCGTGCATGTTGATAAGACCTGCAGAATGCCACAATATAGGAGCCCAAACCATGACTGAGCCATTTCCATGCTTCACTCATGGCATAAGACAGGCATGGGATAGTGTTCTTTACGTGTGAACTATAACAAAATATATCCAAAACATTTTGCAAGCAGTAAGGAGGGTAATTATAATGACAGACTGCTAACCCTTTCGCTCCTAGCATGATCCGATCCTGATTTCAATACTCGTTTTGCATATATATATATATATATATATATATATATATATATATATATATATATATATATATATATATATATATATATATATATATATATATATATATATATATATATATATATATATATATATATATATATATATATATATATATATATATATATATATATATATATATATATATATATATATATATATATATATATATATATATATATATATATATATATATATATATATATATATATATATATATATATATATATATATATATATATATATATATATATATATATATATATATATATATATATATATATATATATATATATATATATATATAAGTAGGAAACCAAATTTTATCTAATTTGAAGAATAAAATTCTTGCTTATAATAGTTTACTTTTTATTTATATTAAAAAAGTAATATTAATAATAATAGTAATAATAATAATTTATATTTTATTATTATTAGTACTACTATTATTCATATTATTAGTAAATACAAAATATTTATTGTTTTACATATTAATTTTCATGAAAATCATTTTCCAAAATTGTTATTTTATTTCTCTGTTTATTTCTGATCAAGCTTTTCTGTCTGACAACTGCTCTCCCACTACCGATTACCCTTTCTGACCCCGTGTGACCGTTGGGGCTACCCCCATTCTTACTTTCTTTTAAATTATAGCTCTTGCCGTAGGTTCGATACCTCTGTGTCAGTTAGTTTTAGGATTATTTGTGAAGTTTTTATGGTTGTTGGGGATTCGTGCCATGTTTTTCTTCAGTGTGTCCTTGGATGTTATCTACATAGCGCTTGCTGGCAACTTTACTTCTTTTCCTATTAACCTCGTACCCTTCAGATAGGTAAGTTCCATCATCTTCATCATCGTCATAATAATAATTATTATTATACCAATTATAATCATCGTCCATAAGAATTTCATCGTAATTTATATTATGATTGCTAGAAGAGTTTATACTTTGATTATTTATTATAGCTTGGAAGAGATTAGTAATATTTTTTATGGAAAATACGGTATTATCAGGATAGGACAAGATGGCGGTGGAGTTAAATATATTCAGAAATGAATGATAACAAGATGGCGACACTTGCTTTGACTCAGCGTCATTCAGATCTGAAAGAAATTTGGGATGTTTAGTAAATTTTTTTGAGACAGTGTTTTAACTCCAACCGTTTTAGATATGTTTACAAACTTTATAATGTCATTCTGAAAGGCATCCAAAAGAAATATTTGATCTTTAGAATAGTTTTTCAAATCTTTGGTGCTTGTAAGAAGTTCATCAATAACATTTTTAGCGTTCCCGGAACTTAAATCAAGAGTTTGAAGTTTTTCTTCAACATCCCCAATTCTCTTAAGTACGCCACGAATCTTCTCTTCAGTGATGTTAGCTTCCAAGACAGAAGACTTAAATTTATCAAAGATATTTATATCTGCAAGTTTTGTATATCGATCTGTTTCAAGTTGGATTTCCAGATACATTGAAAGGATTCCATGCAGATAATATGGTGATATTTTGGGATTGTTCTTCCTTATTCATTTCTTCGATGAGTTGTCGTACTTCTTCCAGTTGTTTCTTATTGAATTGATGGCTGAAAAAAAATGGTAATTGAAGATAAATGGGGAATTAAAAACAAAGCCTAAAACCTTATCTATCTATCTATCTATTTTAAAAAAAAAAAAAAATCTCCTCTGGTCTACAAAGGTCAAAAGCCTACCGATTTCCACCAGAGTTGGGGAAATACCTGAAATCTGTTCGTTAATGGCCGACATGTCTCGATACACGGAGTTTAGAAGTGTGCAAGTCAAAGGAAGATGTGAAAACAGATAAAGGGAGTGTTTTTCAGACTTTACCAGTAGAATACATGAAAGATTGAGCATAGCGGTTAAGTCTGGGGTCTGAGAGTTAGACAGAGAAAGGATGAGACGGTGTAGAAAGTCGCGTCGCAAGCCCTTCTCAAAGGAGGAGGTATGCAACGTGAGAGTTCAGAAGAGCGGTGTCCATTGTCATATCGATGTTATAGAGAGAATGATGCAACAATTCGACGGGCAGAAAGAGATTGGTGAGAGTTAGTAAGAGCAAAAGAGTTTATAAGACGAAAAGCCCTAGGCTCTACCTTTTTGAGGAGAGCTGTATGTGTGGAACCAACTTCAGATGTGTGAGGCGTACTCTATACAGGGGTGAATAAGAGCAAGCAACTGGGATGGCGTAAAAAATTCACGATGGGGCCTCGGAACACCCAACTTCTTAGAAGCTTTATTTAGAAAGAGAAGTGATGTGATCCTTCCAAGAAAGATTGAGGACAGATGAAGGTTTGAGGCGAGTGTTTTCGAAGAAAATGTCATAGTTGTGTGGAAGGTTGTGTCGAGAAGAAAGATGGAGAAATTGAGTTTTTGAGGTATTGAAAATTACCTGTTTCATTTCCTCAATTTGAAATAGGGGAAAGAACAGAGGTCAGTTGCTCCAAGGTCACTCTTCTTCCGTCAATTAACTGCTGTTGGGAGGGACAACTTTCAAAGTGAAAGAAGTAATGAAGGATGGAGTCATCAGCATAGGAGTGGATAGGCGATGAGAGAAGGTCATTAATGAAAAGTAGAAAAATAGTTGGGATAGGACAGATCCCTGAGGAGCACCATCGCTATTATCTATCTATCTATCTTAACATACAATAAAAACCAGGTGATGTGAAAAAATAACATTAACAATGTAATATATTAAAGCTGTTTTCTATTCGTCCACTTTTTACTAAATATTTAGTTTTCTAAAAATTTAGGAGAAAAACAGCGTTCTATTTCGTCACTTTAGGGGCGAAAGCAACCCAAATTTTCGCGGGAAAATGACGTTATCAGCTAAGTTTTCTTACGATTTTTGAAGATACTTTTGGAGGTGACTAAATTTCTCCTAAATATTTACAGTAGATATTAATAAACCGAATGTAAACAAACAATTTTTGTAGCTACCATTTGTATCTCGATATTTAAGTGGCATTTTGTCAATTTTTTAAATTTATTTTAATAAATGTGTTAAAATATATTGTGATTTACAAAATTATTTGTAAATTTTAGTTTTATACGAAACAAAAACTAATTCTATTAGGCTACATAAGCAATCAGTATAATTAAGCCTACTAGAATTTTTTTTTCCAGTAACGTTTTTTTCTTCTTTAATTTTATTATTATTTTGTTTTGGCTGCTTTTAATTCTCTTACAATAGAGTGAGTATTCATGATCTTGCATCAAATGAGTCTTTTAAGAGCACGGCCGCCATGTTGAATTGGAATCAGCTGACTCGAAAACATATGATGATATTTAGGTATGATAATATATTAGGATGATATTTTAGGAAACTTAGGATAATCCGTTCTATTGTTCAAATCGTAAGTTGGTCTAAAAAAAGCCCTTACGAAAATGGAGCGCGACTAAATTTTTAAGAATTTTGTGGACGAATAGAAAACGACTTATATTATTATTATTATTATTAAGGTAAGGCTAAATCAAAGTGAGTGCTATGGAAAAGTGCTAACCAGAACGAGAAGGCAAATTGTTGCAGAAACTGGTTTGAACACACCAAAGCGAACTACCCACACGAAACCCCTTTTTTTGCCTTCCTTGTCACTCGTGAACAAAAGATCCAGTTATAATTTTTTGCATTTAAAATTAACTCTGAAAGAGCATCGCGAGCTCTCATTGCAAGTGGTTCACTTGCTCAGAACTAAATAATGACCTGAAGTGGCAGTAGGCTGTCTGCCTGGAAGGACGGCAAATGTCCTTCGGTGGTGAGGGTAACACTCCCCCTCCCCCCCCCAAAAAAAAAGAACGTCTTTTTACTGTTGTGGCTTTTGGTGGCAGTCGAAAGTATATATATATATATATATATATATATATATATATATATATATATATATATATATATATATATATATATATATATATATATATATATATATATATATATATATATATATATAAACAAAAGGCAAATTAAAGTCTAATGCAAACTGTTGGAAAACTTAAGGTAGCATACATCCAAGCACTGCAAAAATTGTCCTAACGAATCGTTGGGACAAGTGGCAAAAATGGTAGAGTAAAATTTTCAATAGAGAAAAGACATGTCAAGCATAAGAAAGTCGCTTCACCGATTTATATTCAAATAAGAAAATAACTTTAAAAAAAAATTGCTGTGACACTTTCGTCACTTGTCCCAACGATTCGTTAGGACAATTTCTTGCAGTGTACGTAGTATGAAATTTACTCTTAATTAGCCGGGAGTTTAGGACCGACTCTCAAGCGTAGCTGACGAGGAATCTTCCTGCGAGCCTTCGTCAGAGGCCTTAGTCGAGTCCTTCTTACCGTCAGTAAGGTCTTCGCAGGAGGAGGACCCAGTCGGGGTCACGCCCTGACCTTTCGCACCTCCGCCCCCACCCCCGCACTCTCCTATTGGTCAAAGTTTCTAGACCCAATCAGTGAATAACTCAATTTCACAATTGTTCGCCCTCTGTTCTGTCCTATTGTTGTTCTCTTAACCATACAACAAGTTGATAGTGTTCGCTTGTTTTTGTTCATGTATTCTCTCCTTTAAGAGAACTATACGAACAATGTATAAGTCAATTTGTTCACGTGAACTCTAATACTTTATTACTGAAGTTCTCTCTGGCAAACTGTTCGTATTTATGGGTGAGTTTTATAATTCTAAAGTCTAAACCTTAATTCGTTTTGGCGAGGCCTTACCTTTATTCATAATAATAATAATAATAATAATAGTAGTAGTAGTAGTAGTAGTAGTAGTAGTAGTAGGAGTAGGAGTACTTACCCCAGATCAATATTAGTT
Source organism: Armadillidium nasatum (assembly GCA_009176605.1). Lineage (NCBI taxonomy): Eukaryota > Metazoa > Arthropoda > Malacostraca > Isopoda > Armadillidiidae > Armadillidium > Armadillidium nasatum. Next base: position 16,116 of record SEYY01019157.1, on the reverse strand, counting down.
ACCAGTTTATTCAAAACATCGATGATCTGCCCTTCAGTTGAGAGTTCCTGTTTCTCATTCGATCTACAAGATTCCAGGAACAAGTTCTGAGCCAACAAAATGGACGAATAAGAATTCTCAACTAAATGTTCCAGTTCCTGAACTTCCGCTAATAGAGCTTCAACTATAAGTTAACAAGTTATTATTATTAGTGGTAATAATGGTAGTAAACTGCAAAAAATTGTCCTAATGAATCATTGGGATAAGTGACAAAAATATCACAACAAAATTTTTTCAGTTATTTTTTTTTTATTAATTAATTAAAAAAAATAAATCGGTGAAGCTATTTCTTATACTTAACATGTCTTTTTCTCTATTGAAAATTTTACTATGGCATTGTTTGCCCTTTATCCCAACATTTTTAGCACTATAATAATAATAATAATAATAATAATAATAATAATAATAATAATAATAATAATAATAATAATAATAATAATAGCATTGATAGTATTATCAGTAGTATTTAAAAGAATAGTAACCAACCGTGTTTTGGCTCAGTATTAATTCTCCTGAGTAGAACCGAAAACCTCTGGTGCAAATGCTTGAGGAGGTCAACGCCCTCATTGGCCTGCTCCGTCAACGTCCTCCTAAGGTCCTCTCCTTTAGACATTAAAGTTCTTAGCAATTGTTTCACCTGCAGAGAAAATAATTAATAAAACTTAAATTAAAACACACCGTAAATTTGAATTAATAATAATAATAATAATAATAATAATAATAATCCTAGGTATAAACTACCTAGAAAAGTTACCCCTCCTAGAATAGGGCAATGCCCGTTAGATGCGAACTATATTATATATATATATATATATATATATATATATATATATATATATATATATATATATATATATATATATATATATATATATATATATATATATATATATATATATATATATATATATATATATATATATATATATATATTACCTCTTGGAGAGTATTAGAAGCAGAGGGATCCAAACATGTGGCTTTTGGGGCTAAATTCGTCCCAGGAATCCCAGACGATCCCGGGACATTATTAACAGATGCCCGGGACAAAACTGGGTCAAATATGCCCTTCCATATACCCGAGCTGCCGTAAGGATTTTGAGTGCTTAGTTTCGCTATATATATATATATATATATATATATATATATATATATATATATATATATATATATATATATATATATATATATATATATATATATATATATATATATATATATATATATATATATATATATATATATATATATATATATATATATATATATATATATTATATATATATATATATATATATATATATATATATATATATAATATATATATATATATATATATATATATATACCAATGTAAAATAATAATAATATAATATAATAATAATATATAATAATAATATAATAATAATAATAATATATAATAATAATAATAATATAATAATAATAATAATAATAATAATAATAATAATAATAATAATAATAATAATAATAATAATAATAATAATAATAATAATAATAATAAATAATAATAATAATAATAATAATAAATAATAATATATAATAATAAATAATAATAATTTGAATTTGGCATTTGGGGATAGTAGTGGGAAATAAGGGGGAGAAGAGGAGGGGAGTATTAGTACGGAGAAAGTGGAAGTAGCAGTGGGAAAGGTAAAAAAAAAGAAAGTCGAACTAGTGTGTTTGGTATATATGGGGAGATAATACGGGAGGGAGCTGGAAATGTGGTTGACTGGTTAGTTAGAATGTTTAATGTGTACTGGAATAAAGGGGGAGTGCCTTAAGAGTGGCAGGATGTGTGTGTGTATAGTGACTATAAATGAAAGGAAAGTGGGTAAGATGGTGTGCAAGAATTATGGGGGATAAGTCTGTTGAATATGGTAAGGAAGATTAATGGGAGAGTAAAAGAATTCACGAAAGGGAGGATGGGTTAGGAACAAGGGGGCTTTAGAGAGGGTAGGGGATACGTGGATCAGGTGTTCACACTGAGGATGATTGGTGAAGAATTGCGTGAGAAAGATAAAGTGAAATATGCATGTTTTTATGAACTTTCAGAAAGCATTTGATAGAGTATGTAGGAAGAAATTGTTTGAGGTACTGAGGGAAGGGGGAGTGAGAGAGAGATGAATTTGGGATCCACTTGTGAAAATTGTAAAGCGAGGGTGAGAGTGGGTAAGGAGCTGACAGAATGGTTTAACGTACTAGTTGAGATGATACAGGATTGTGTTATGTCGCCGTGGTTGTTTAATATGTTGATGGATGGTGTTCTTAGGGAAATAGAAAGGTAGGGAAAGGTGTTAGAAAGAGAAGTATGGAGGGTGAATGGGAAATAAATGTTTTACTGTTTGAGGATGATGCAGTATTGGTAGCGGAATCGGGAAAAAGCTAAGGACGTTAGTGAGGGAAAGTACATCCAATGGAATGAGAGTAAATCCAACCAAAAAAAAGTTAGGATTGGTGGAGGGAATGAGGCAGTAAGAGAACAGGAATGGAAAGAGGGTATCGAGATAGGGAATGAGAGATTTGAGGAGGTAGAAGAGTTCAAATATTTAAAATGCAGTTGAATGGAAAAGGGGAGATGGATAAAGAAATAAAGAATAGAGTGATGGGGTAGGAGGGGTATGGAAGAAGGTGAATATACCGAAGGAAATAAAGGTAAGAATGTTTGAGAGCATGTATCTACCATCGGTAGTGTATGGGTGTGAAATATGGATAATGGATGCTCAGACGAGGAAAAGATTGTTTTTTTCGAGATTAATGGATTGAGGGTAATATGTGGTTTGAGAAGGATGTATAGGATTATTAACGAAAGAATATGGGAGATGTGTGGATAGAAGAGGGAAATAGTGGGCAGAGCGGAGGTGGGTGATATAAGGTGGTTTGGACATATGTGTAGGATGAATGATGATAAGATGGTGGGTAGAGTGGTGAGATCAGAGGTTGGAGGGGGGGTGGGTGGAAGGGGAAGGCCAAAGTGAAGTAGGTAGGTGGGGTGAGGAAGATTTTGGGAGGGAGAAGTCCGAGTGTGGAAGAGGTAGGAGAGTTACGAAGGACAGGGCAAGCTGGAGGACGATGATGAAAGCTAATGGGAGTTAGGAGGTGTGAGTGTGTATGTGAGGAAATTATGGAAGGACACCACCCTACGAGAGTGGAAAAGTTGATAATAATAATAATAATAATAATAATAATAATAAATAATAATAATAAAAATAGTTTTTGGTACCTCTGTAAGATGAAGACACATCGTAATTTGGTTGGTTTGAAGAAACGCTCTCGTTCGTTTTCAGTGAATCAATTTTTGAGGAAATTTTCTTTTCAAAAGATTCAAAAACTGTCCTAAAAATCGACCTCACAACTGTGCTATATATATATATATATATATATATATATATATATATATATATATATATATATATATATATATATATATATATATATATATATATATATATATATATATATATATATATATATATATATATATATATATATATATATATATATATATATATATATATATATATATATATATATATATATATATAAGCAAATCAATGCATTGATTAATAAAATAGATGAATTGCAAATGTATATTTTTCTACATGAGACTGAGCCCACAGTAAACTCCGACCCGTGAGTAGTGGTGAAATATTTTTGGTACTTGATATTTCGTTGTAATATTTAAGATTGTAATGAATACATGATTACAATATGACAGGCAAATCTGTCCTTAAATTGATATGTAAAGGACAAATTAAAAAAAGGACAAACATCTGTCTTGTGAAACTCACAAGGACCAGTATATATATATATATATATATATATATATATATATATAATATATATATATATATATATATATATATATATATATATATATATATATATATATATATATATATATATATATATATATATATATACTTTAACTTTACATGTATTTCTATTTTTCAGTTCAAAAACACACTTCCTTTTTCTATTTTTTTCCATTTCTTCGCTTTCGTTTGATTCGCAGATTTTTAAAAACCGTTTATTGGTACATGTCGGCCTTTGGTTTGACTTATTTGAATATTTTCATCAACTTTAGATAATATATTGAAGTTCTTTTATATATATTCTTCTCTTCTTGATATAGTAGTAGTAGTAGTAGTAGTAGTAGTAGTAGTAGTAGTAGTAGTAGTAGTAGAAGTAGTAGTAGTAATAATAATAGAAATAGTAGTAGAGGAAGAAGAACATGAATAATAATAATAATAATAATAATAATAATAATAATAATAATAATAATAATAATAATAATAATAATAATAATAATAATAATATACCTGGAATTCTGGCGAAGAAGTTGCCGAGGAAATTTGTCTATGATCGTCCTTTGCAAATGAGTCACGTGACTCATATCTTGGCGGCCATCTTTGATTTCTAAAAGAGAATTCTTAGCTAACATTTCGATCTTTCTTAACTTGGATGCCAGAAGAGTTTCGAGGTGCTTCATACTCTAAATTCGAGGAAGGAAAAATTTATTTTATTTTATTTATTTATTTATTTATTATTTATTTATTTATTCAAATTATTTTGCTTAAATGTTGCTTACGTAATCAGTTTTCGTCGCCATGTTTAAATAAAAATGATTGAGCTCAGCAGCCAAAAGACGTGACATTACATTTTCCACTGTCTGTAGCATCTGTAAATAATAATAATAATAATAATAAATAATAATAATAATAATAATAATAATAATAATAATAATAATAATAATAATAATAATAATAATAATAATAATAATAATAATAATAATAATAATAATAATAATAATAATAATAATAATAATAATTATAATAATAAGGCAAGCAGTACACGAACGACAAAAAGCTTGAATGATGTCGTGTAGCTCCGCCCACTTAAACATTCATTGTACGAATTTATAAGAAAGGAAGCACACGTTTTGTTCCAACGTTTTGTCGGCAAGAAAAATACGAATCTTTCTATATTTTTTTCGGACATAACTTGCGAACAATGATTCATACGATCCATATCAAATGGACTCTTTTACTTCCAAGCATAATACAAAATAAATATATAAATAAACTGTAATAAAAATTATAAGAAATAAAAATTTAAATTAAAAGTAAATTGAACGCTACCATAAAGTATTGTAGCACCTCAAATTTAAAAATAATTCCATTGATTTTGTTTTGTGTCAAAAGGGGCGGAGCTTCTGGGATCGACAACCAACTGAATGTAGGTCGTGTGTTGGTGTTATTGACCTTATAATAATAATAATAATAATAATAATAATAATAATAATCTTACAACTTCTCCAGTTTCTTTTTCTCCATCTTTTACTTGAATATCATTTTGTTCTTCTACCGAAATAGTGGTGTTGCTTTTCATTCCTCTGGTGTGCCTTTCGACAATTGCTTCTTTTTTAACATTTTTCTTAGGGATTGATTCTGAATCTCTGTCTTGATTTTCAACTGTGGACTTTTCTAGTATTTCAAGGCGTTCTGCAACTCTCTGTTTTAAATGAAAATCGAACTGGTTAATGGTACTTTTCATCATAAATGTAGTTTAAAAGAAATGCTTTAAAAGTAATCTTACAATCTACTATCTGAGCAGCGCAACTTATTATTAAAAGGTTAATAAAAGATTATCTTTTTATTACGTTGAGCATCAAAAATGGATTTTTGAGTAAAATAACGCATACTACTTAAGCGTTATTTCAATTTTTAACGCATATCGCTCTCGCATTATTTTTTATTTTAGTTTAATGGGATGAGGGAGTTTGATATATGCCTAAATTTGAAATAACACCTAAATGATAAATGTTATTTTGTGTTAATAATACATTTATGATGATCGACAAAACAAATGCGTTATTTTCAATTTAACATTGTAATGTAATTTAATATATGTATAGAATGAACTTAAAATATAAAATTTGTACTACTTTATCGTTTAATAAAACATTGGTGATGGTCGATAAAACAAACGCGTTAAAAAGCATAAAACAATTTAGAATTAAATACAGAGAAGAAAACTCACCTTCATATCATTACTGGTTGTAGAAAGAACGTTTCGGATCACAGATGATTCATTTTCAAATTTTGATTTAACTTCTTCGACTTTTATGGTCAGAAAATCAAGAGAATCCAGTCTCGAATGGATGTTTTCCAAAGACACTTTCTGTAGAGAAGTAAATTCACATTAACGTAAGGATGCGGAGCCATTAATTCTGCTGGATTCAACTCAGAATCATGACTCCGGCTTCATCATTTTTAAGTACACGACCCAATCTTTTGCTCCTGCTCAATCATTCATTTTAACATATAATGCTCAGTTTTCGGATCCATATACTCTATTGACTCCACCCAAAAAATATTTTTTGGCTCCAGCACCAGCACCAGCTCCGGATCCAGATAAGGATCTGGCTCCAGATCCTGCTCCGGCTCTTACGACACTTAAAAAAATTCCATCACTCTGGCTCCGACTCAGCTCCGGCAACCACGAATAACTGTTTTAAGTTAATTATTTTTTCATGTATTTGAGAAATGCAAAACAAGTTTTCTGACTACATTAAATTAATAATTAGTTGGAATTAGGTTAAACAATTAGGAATGGGAATTTCTATACTCAGGAGTACGAATATCGATATTTAGGAATCGGTAAATCGTTATTGCATGCTAATATAAACATTCAAAAGTAAGAATATCAGTATTTAGAAATGGGAAATAATTCTCCTAAAAATGTATCTTTCTCTACGTCATTATTAAAATGCAATAGGAATATTATTTTCCACTCCAATAAAACAATTTCCAAATAAATAAATAAACAAATAAATAAAAAATAAACAAACAAATAAATAAATAAATAAATAAATAAATAAATAAATAAAAAATAAATAAAAAATAAACAAACAAATAAATAAATAAAATAAATAAATAAATAAATAAATAAATAAATAAATAAATAAATAAATAAATAAATAAATAAATAAATAAATACCTCATCGGCGATGGCCTCCGAGAGAATTTGAAACTGGAAATGGATCTTGTCCTCAAATTTGTCGATTCGTCTGTGAAGAGTTGAAACTTTTTTCAAAACTTCATCCATTACTTGAATGAGGCTTTGTAAATTGGGATTCTGAACCAAGGTCCGACTTGTCTGATTGCTTATATGAATTGTTTTCTTTCTAAAATAAAAAAAAATCAATGATAATGATAATAATAATAATAATAATAATAATAATAATAATAATAATAATAATAATAATAATAATAATAATAATAATAATAATAATAAATTTAGATTGCAGATTAGGGTTGCGACATGAGTAGTTGAGCATTCCATATTGTCGCCCCAGAGAAGCCTAACGGTTTTCTCTGCAATAACTTACAGCGTTGCATTCTCAGAAACATTCCTAACTTTTTTTTGTTCGGTTCACGGACTCCCGCGAACCGATCTATCGGATTGAACTGCAAAAAAAAAAAAAAAAAAAAAAAAAAAAAAAAAAAAAAAAAAAAAAAGGTCAGGAAAGAGAGTGAGGAGAACGTAGCAATTCTACAAACTCGGGTAACTTCCTGGTAATGATTTTCGGGGGTTCACGGAGCCCCTTTTCTGAGGTCAATTTGAGCAGAGTGGTTTGCAGTTGCAGACCAAAATCCAGTTAGACTTTTCTGGACCAACAATATGTACTCCCTACTACTGAAATGTTATAATTAGACTAGGAGTACATTAGCTACTTTTGTGTGCGAAGCTCCTCCCATTTTTGCTCGGATTTTCAGAAAATAAAAAAAAAATGCTTGAGGAGCAAGAAAAATTTTGACTATCTTTTTTATTTCTAATTTTAACTTCAATTGTTTTTAACATATATATATATATATATATATATATATATATATATATATATATATATATATATATATATATATATATATATATATATATATATATATATATATATATATATATATGGCATTATATTTCAAATCAAATCATTATTTCACTATTTCTGAAACTCCGAACGAATTTAATAATTGAATTTAATGTGTGTGTGTTTCGGCTTTAAAATATTTTTAAACTGTGAGGATAATTTGGTAATTTTAATGACGTTTCACTTGTTGTATTTGTTGTTGTTGTTGTTACTAGTAGTAGTAGTAGTAGTAGTAGTAGTAGTAGTAGTAGTAATAGAGCTAAAATTAAGGAATTCTTATTTTAATTACATTATATTACTTTTCTCTCTCTCTCTCTCTATATATATATATATATATATATATATATATATATATATATATATATATATATATATATATATATATATATATATATATATATATATATATATATATATATATATATATATATATATATATATATATATATATATATATATATATATATATATATATATATATATATATATATATATATATATATATATATATATATATATATATATATATTATGTAGGTGGCCTACCTGATTGCTTTCGTCTAAGGTTTGTCCCAGTGTTTGAATAAGAAAAGTATTTGTCACAAACAAATAAAAAAATATCATGATTTCTTAGTTATTATTATTATTACTATTATATATTATTATTATTATTATTATTATTATTATTATTATTATTATTAATATATTAAACTATTTCGAAAATCATTACCTTAATATACTAGAATAGTAATAATAAAAACAATAATGATAATAATAATAATATAATAATAAGGAAAATAAAAAAATGATAATAATAATAATAATAATAATAGTAATAATAATAATAAAGTTATAATAACTGTAATAATAATAAATTTAAAAACAAATAATATAATAATAATAATAATAAATAATAACAATAATAATAATAGTAATAAAATGAAAAATTAATAATAATAATAATAATAATAATAATAATAATAATAATAATAATAAACTAAAAAAAAATAATAATAACAACATAATAATAATAATAATAATAATAATAATAATAATAATAATAATAATAAAAATTAAAATAATATAATAATAATCATGTTAATAATAATAATAAAAATTAAAAAATAAAAAAAAAAAAAAAAAAAAAAAAAAAAAAAAAAAAAAAAAAAAAAAAAAAAAAAAAAAAAAAAAAAAAAAAAAAAAAAAAAAAAAAAAAAAAAAAATTAAAAAAAAAAATAAAATAATAATAATAATAAAATAAATAATAATAATAATAATAATAATAATAATAATAATAATAATAATAATAATAATAATAATAATAATAATAATAATAATAATAATAATAATAATAATAATAATAATAATAATATGATCACATCACTCTTAGAAAGACGAAAGAGGGAACTGTGAGAATTCTTAAGAATAGAAACTTCATGACCGGTACTTCAAAAGTGGTGTGTGTGTGTGTGTGTGTAAGAAGACTTAAGGATTTAATGGGATAAGTTGAGAGGGAGGGAGGGAGGGGAGCCGAGACGGTAAGGGGGGGAGTGAGGGTAGGGGAGGGAGGGGTTTCGAGGCGGGAGGTGTGGTAGAAGTGATGAAGATGGCTCGGTCCTAAGTCTCAATTTTCAGAAACACTTAAAAAGTTATTTACGTAAATTGGTACCTCTATTCATTAATAACAATAATAATAATAATAATAATAATAATAATAATAATAATAATAATAATAATAATAATAATAGTAATAAAATGAAAAATAATAATAATAATGATAATAATAATAATTATAATAAAAAAAAATAATAATAATAATAATAATAAAACTTAAAAATAAATAATAATAACAACACTAATAATAATAATAATAATAATAATAATAATAATAATAATAATAATAATAATAATAATAATAATAATAATGATGATGATGATGATAATAATAATTAAAAATAGTAATACGATAATAATAATAATAATAATAATAATAATAATAATAATAATAATAATAATAATCTTAATAATTAATCTTTAATGTTTATTCATTTTTTAGTTATAAAATTAAAAAAAATAAAAAATATAATAAAATAATAATAATAATTATAATTAATAATAATAATAATAATAATAATAATAATAATAATAATAATAATAATAATAATAATAATAATAATAATAATAATAATAATAATAATAATCAATAATAATAATAATAATAATAATAATAATAATAATAATAATAATGATAATGATAATAATAATAATAATAATAATAATAATAATAATAATATAATAATAATAAAAATAATAATAAGAATAATAATAATAATAATTTTGAAAATGGATTATTTATTATTATTATTATTATTATTATTATTATTATTATATTATTATTATTATATTATTATTATTATTATTATTAATTTTTTTTTTTTTTTTTTTTAAATTTAATATAATTAATAATAATAATAATAATAATAATAATAATAATAATAATAATAATAATAATAATAATAATAATAATAATAATAATAATAAATAATAATAATAATAATAATAATAATAATAATAATAATAATAATAATAATAACAATAATAATAATATATAATAATAATAATAATAATAATAATAATAATAATAATAATAATAATAATAATGACAATAATAATATAATAATAATAATAATAATAATGCCCTGAAGGGAATTTTTTAAATACCCCGTCTTTCTTCCCCTTAAAAATGCCTCTTTTAATGCCCTTCCTTCCTCCCCTCGACAATGCCACACACGATGCCATTAATCTTCGCTAATGAGGGGAAACGGTTTCCTTTGAGATGAGGAGAAGCGATGATGGGTAATTATTTTGCCCAAATAAATGTGTCAAAATTGAGAAAGTCTGTTGCCATGGAAACCAAGATAGTTGCCAAATAGATCATTCTAGAAAATTGAGAAAGTGTTGCCATGGAAACCAAGATAGTTGTCAAATACTTCTTTAGAGCATTCTAGAAAATTGAGAAAGCCTGTTGCCATGGAAACCAAAATAGTTGCCAAATACTTCTTTAGAGCATTCAAGAAATGAACGATAGATGAGAGTGTTGAACCCACATTAGAGTATCAAAAACTGTCCCTAGATCATTTTGAAAGATAGGACAACCTTTGATATACACGAGTATATCAAAGGTTGTCCTCAGAACAATTTGAAAATAAAAGATAGTATTTAAAGAGGTCCAAAACCGCATTGGTATATCAGAGACTGTCTTAGGACAGTTTGTAAATGTCTGTATATATCTAAAAGGCTGTACTTTTTTTGTGTTTTAATTAATTTCAATTTAATTTAAAAAAATGATAATATCATAAACCCCCTCCATTGAGGAGAACTCGTAGCCCTAATCAATCTGAACAGTCTCTGACCCCAAATATAACTGCAACGCTCATTCTTAAATGTATTTCTAGTAAAAACCAAAACTAACCTAACCTGACTTAACCTTACCTAACAGTTGTGCTTATATCAAATTGGAATAGAACAGTCTGCTATGATAGCTAGGTATAATGTGACTAATGGTGAAAAATTCCGACAGGAGACTACCATCATTGCTATGAATTAATCCCCCCTCCCCATCTTACCTATCTGACTTTCTGCATGAAATTCATCCAAGGTAGTGTCAAGGTAGTGTTGACTTTTTTTTGAACGTCGTGCTTTTGATTTCGCCTTTTTGAACTGTTGATTTATTGGATGTCGTAGTGGCAAAGGTAATGTTGACTTTTTTTTTTATTCTTTCAGTTTTTATTTTCGCATCAACTTGTTCCTTTCTTTTATTAATTTTATTTTAGGTTAGTCAAACAGTTATATATATATATATATATATATATATATATATATATATATATATATATATATATATATATATATATATATATATATATATATATATATATATATATATATATATATATATATATATATATATATATATATATATATATGTGTGTGTGTGTGTGTGTGTGTGTGTGTGTGTGTGTGTGTGTGTGTGTGTGTGTGTGTGTGTGTGTGTGTGTGTGTGTGTGTGTGTGTGTGTGTATGTGTGTGTGAAATAATTCATATGAGGAAAACATTCGATTTTATCCGAACGAGGAAAAAGTAGAGATGAAAATCATTATTTTTCTTCAAAATTTTCCTCGCTGTGAAAAACTCAAAAAAAATAAAAAAATATTCAACAAATATTTTATTATTATGTCTTTTTATATAGTTTAAGTACCAAAGAATGAATTTGTGCCCACAGTATAAGCCACAAACTAGAAAATAAAATGTGTTTATTATATTCGTTAAATAAAGGTTAAGTTAAGCCTAGTTAATTTGTTGGCTATGACTTAAACTCGGACATATTCTATATATGACCATTTTGATAATCGACAAATTTTAAGACGCAATAACTATGTAAAATATATTAATATACAAAGAAAATTGTCGATTTTTTTTAAGTGTCGATCAATTTTTCTGTCGACGAAATGGGTCTAAGTACTACTTGACTTTGACAGTATAATTTTACGATCGAACTCACAACCAAAAAGGAATAATAATAATAATAATAATAATAATAAAAAAACGATGTGAAAATAAAAAAAAAATATTAAAAAAAAATATTAAAAAAAAATAATGAAATTTATTAAAAAATCAGTTGTCAGTTGTTTTGCTCTCTCGTTAATAGTAATAACATTGTCTATTATATGTATTAATGATAATGATAATTGTATAGAAGGTAAGCTATTATTATTATTATTATTATTATTATTATTATTATTATTATTATTATTATTATTATTATTTTTATTAAATAAACAAATGTAAAGAATAAATTCCTCCCATGGAAGGACGTAAGCCCTTTCTGGTGGGATTCTTCGAGAAAGGCCCCTGGGGTTCACGGACCTACTGCAGATACCACTGGCTTGACTACGCCTATCGTCAATGCCGGAAATTTATTCCACTAGTAGCAAAGCACGCTACTAATATACTCATTGAAGTCTGAGTCGGCCTTTTGGCTTTTTTTTTGGGGGGGGGGGAGGGGGTTGGCTTTACACGTGTACATAATAATTATTTTCATTGCGTATATTTCTCATCCATTTTTTATTTATCTAAAAACTTTAATGGTTTGGTAATTAAAAATAATAATAATAATAATAATAATAATAATAATAATAATAATAATAATAATAATAATAATAATAATAATAATAATAATAAAGTCCAGTTTTTTGCCAAACCAGAGTCACATGGGAATAGGACTGGCTAACACTTACCTATATAGGGTACTCATATATATATATATATATATATATATATATATATATATATATATATATATATATATATATATATATATATATATATATATATATATATATATATATATATATATATATATATATATATATATATATATATATATATATATATATATATATATATAGAGTAAAATGGTAAGAGTAGAGTCGAAAAACTCTAGACACCACCTTTCAAGGAGATCTGTGTGAGAGGAGCCACCACAAATATATGAGTCATCCTCCATGCATACAGGGGCGAACAACACCCCTATAAAGGGAAAGCAGCATTATTGGTGTGAAGATATCCGAAAGGGCCCTCAGAACACCCAACCTCTTTGAAGTTTGTTTAGTAAATATTTAGAAAAAAAAAAAATATTAGAAAAATATATTTAAATAAGTTTAGAAAAATATACTCCTCACAGGAAAGGATACGAGAAAGAAAATTAAATGTCAAGAATTTTAAAGGCCGACATTTGAGTTTGGAAAATTATGTTAGTAGTTAAGCGACGATATTGTCGATTACGGGATGCCGGGGTGAGGCATCAGGGGTTGATGTGAGAATTTTAAAGGTTGACTAAAGTTTGAGTCACGCGTACTGAAAGATGGTTGTTTTTTTTTTTTTTTTTTTTTTTTTTTGTGGAAAATTGTCGTGTAGAAAGAAGGAACTGTTTATGAGACATTGGAAACAACTATGTTTTCTTTACCATTTTAGAAATTTGAGAAAAATTGGGTTAGTTAGTCCAAGCCCACCTACCAATAATGGGTTACTTCCTTTGTAGTTGGTTGTAACGTCTTTTAAAAGAGTAATGAAGGCTAAAGTCGTCGGCATAGGAGTGGATAGGTGATGAATGATAGATAGACAGATGGCCATTAACAAAAAGAAGAAACAGAGTTGGAGATACGACATAACCTTGAGGAACATTACTATTAATAGATTTAAAGGATGAACGATGACTCTCTACAGCTGCTATAGAATGATCGGAAAGGAAAACAAAGATAGGGTTCAAAAGAGAGAAATTTAGAAGTCAAGAGTTTTGTGCCAGACTCTATCAAATGCTTTCGGTATTGCCATCGCCCACAGCAAAATATTCACAGAAACCACGAAAACCAGAGAGCAAGAATCAGAGACAAGAGAAGTAGGATCAACAAGTAGAACATTCTTAAGGAAAGCCATGATGGCGATCGGATTCATGACTATAGAAGAATTAGATGTTACCAAAGCTTCGTATTAAGAATATAGATTCAAAAACTTTGGAAAGTGCTAACGCCCTTTTTCAGTTTGAATAAGTTTTATTTTGTTTAGTACAATATTTTTTTACTCAGAATTGTAAGAACGGAAGTAAATAATATTGATTGGTTCTTGTTAAGTCTTCAAAATATTATATATATATATATACTATATATATATATATATATATATATATATATATATATATATATATATATATATATATATATATATATATATATATATATATATATATATATATATATATATATATATATATATATATATATATATATATATATATATATAAATTGCTCTGTAGAGTTAATGAAAACACCTGTGGAGTATATTCATGAAGACATTTTAACCTACGTTCAAAAACATTACGTGAATCCTCCGCAAGATGGCGTTGTTGACCCAATCTCAGCAGACGACATCGAGCATCCAAAATGGCGTCATATTTCGGAGTGGGAAGAAGTTACTGAGCTTATCAAGTTAATTTTTAAAGATGTGGTAACAAGATATTTTTATTCATTTCTTTGTATATTTATTGAATACTAATGGTTCGTATTGTTTATAAGAATTTCGAGTCAGGAATCGTGGAATCACGTTCCAGGAATCGCAGAATCGGAACCAGGAGTCGAAGCCGAGAATTAGATTCCGGAACTGAAATCTAAAAAGTACTAGAATTGGAACCGGAATCGGAACTGGAAGTGAGATCGGAACTGATATCGAAATCAGAATCGGAATAGGAATTTGGAGTCGTAACCCCAATCGAGTCAGGATAGGAACTATAGAATCGGATCCGGAACTGGGATGGGAACTGGAGTCGAATTCTCATACAACAAAATGTTTCGCCTCTGAACCTAAATGTATAGTTAACGCCTGACGTACATTAGCTACATCTTCGTATAAAATTCTTTGAGTGTTTTAGAAATAGCAAAAGAATATATATATATATATATATATATATATATATATATATATATATATATATATATATATATATATATATATATATATATATATATATATATATATATATATATATATATATATATATATATATATAATATATATATATATATATATATATATATATATATATATATATATATATATATATATATATATATATATATATATATATATATATATATATATATATATATATATATATATATATATATATATATTATATATAATATATATATATATATATATATATATATAATAAATCTTATATTTATATTAAATTGATAGATTTTGAAGTATCTAAATCTCCCTAAAAGAATCTATTATAAAATGGCAACACTTCATGCTTATCACTAGTCACACGCCTGAGGCTAGGCCGGTTGCTTACTTGCAATTAAAACTATGTCGGTGTAAATCACTTTTGCTGTTATGCTTAACATATTTTTTAACTGCATCGCCCATATTGACTTAAGAAATCTTCCAGAACGTAATGTATTAAATATTTAAACTAATATAGCCTAATTGTAGTTATATATTCTTTTTAACCCTATGGTAAGAGTTTGTGAAAGAAGTGGGGCCTAACTTGACCTACTCAACCCTGATACCTTT
>SEYY01019156.1:112500-115000 GCA_009176605.1 Armadillidium nasatum | reverse complement strand
ATTATATATATATATATATATATATATATATAATATATATATATATACACATTCACCATCACTCACGGGCAAAGCCCTATTCAGGAGGGGTGTCAGAAGAATAAAAATAAAGTAAAAGAGTAAAAAAAAAAATTCAAAAACGACCCCTGCAGGACCCACCTAACGCAAATTTCTTAGGTGACCTCAGACGCGGGCTTTAAAGAATTTGAGATTAAATTCAGCAGGAAACACAGAAGATAGGAGAGAGTTCCACAGAACAGATGTGGCAGGAAAGAAGGAGGCCCACAGCGGACAAGCCTGGAGTTGCCAATGTTCACGCAAAATTGATGCGTAGACAATGCATCCCTTGTGCTGCGAGGCCGACGTAAAGGTGGAGGTATACGGGTGGTCAGTTCCCTCGAGCATTTGCCGCTGTAGTACATATAGAAAAGAGACAAAGCACCAACGTCGCGTCGCAAAGATAAAGAGTCAAGGGAGTTAGAAAGAGGGGAACAGTTTATAAGTCTTTTAGCCTTTGACTCAACCTTATCCAAAAGACGGGTGAAACCTGAGCCACCCCAGATATGAGAGCAGTATTCCATTTAAGGGCGGATGAGACCCTTGTATAATTGGAGTAACTGAGAGGAAGAAAAAAATTCTCGCAGTCTAAACAGAACTCCCAGCTTCTTTGAGGCCGCCCTTTTGCAACCATTGTAATATGAGATTTCCAAGACATTATTTTGTTTATGTGAAGGCTAAGGATGTTTATATTGTCAACAGGAGAGATGGGAGAACCATCGAAGGAAATAGAAAAGTTAGAAGGTGTATTTGAGAGGGAGATCTCTAGAAGTTGAGTTTTTAAAGAGTTGAATTTCACAAGGTTGAGACGACCCCACTGGGAAATTCTATCCAGATCTGCAAGAATGGAATCGGAAAGATGTAGACGAGAGGTAACTTTTGATGCAAAGGAAAGAGCAGATTTGAAATGAGTAGAAGAATGGAAGGTTAAGTCATCGGCATATGAATGGATTGGGTTAGATGAACAGCTGAGACGATCATTAAGGAAAAGTAAGAATAGAGTAGGAGATAAGACAGAACCCTGAGGAACACCACTATTGACAGGAAAGGAAGAAGAAGTCGCTCCATCAACAACAGCCGAAATGGAACCATTAGAAAGAAAGCTAGACATAAGTAAGCAAAGAGAATGAGGAAACCCAAAGGAGGGGAGCTTGGAAAGCAGAGACGCATGCCATACCCGGTCAAATGCCTTAGATATGTCAAGCGCTACCACACAAGTCTCCCCATGTTCCCTAAGGGCAGAAGACCATAAATCTGTGAGATAGGAAAGTATATCACCAGTAGACCTCGAACGTCGAAAGCCATACTGATGGTGATGATGATGATGATGATGATGATGATGATGATGATGATGATGATGATGATATATATATATATATATTATATATATATATATATATATATATATATATATATATATATATATATATATATATATATATATATATATATATATATATATATATATATATATATATTATATATATATATATATATATATATATATATATATATATATATATATATATATATATATATATATATATATATATATATATATATCCCTTTCTCTCTAATTTCATTTCCGGTCGTTTTAAAGCAGCTGCTACAGACAGCCACCGTTCATCCTTTAAATCTAGTAACAGTGGCGTTCCTTAAGGATCTGCGCTATCCCAAACACTTTTTCTTCTTTCATTTAAATGACCTAATCTCTATTACTTCAACAGTTATCCATTCCTATGCCGATGACTCCACACTTCCTTACATCTTTCAATTTGAAAGACTCCCCTCCCAACAGCAGTTAATAGACAAAAGGAGGGTAGCCATGAAGAAACTAGAATCTCTGAAATTTCTTGTATTTTAAATTGGAGCAGAGAAAACATGGTCATTTTTAATCCCTCGGAAAACTTAGTTCCTCCATCACTCTACTCGACACAATCTTCCACACAACTATGGCATCAACTCGAAAATACATAACTCAAAGCTTTCATTCTATCCTTAATATTCTCGGTGATTCTCTTTCTCGTGATCATTCTTGGAAAGATCACATTACATCTCTTTCTAAACAAGCTTTTAAGAGTCTAAGACGTTGTGTTCTGAGGAGCCTTTGTAACTTCTTCACTCTACCTCAGTTGTTTGCTCTTTAAAGGGGTGTTGTTCGCCCCTGAATGAAGTAAGCCTCACATATCTGGGGTTGTTTCATTCATACTCTCCTTAAAAAGGAGGAGTCAACTCTTCCGCTCTCACTAGCTCTCTCCAGTCTCTTTCTGCCAGTCGAACAGTTGCGTCACTCTTTGTATACTATTGCTATTAACCATGGATATTTACTCTTCTGAACTTTCCCGTCGCAAACTTCCACCATAGAGAAGTGTTCGTGAGACAAGCTTTTCTACAGTTTCATCCTTTCTCTGTCCAACTCTACACCTCAGATTTAACCGCTATG
>SEYY01019156.1:102500-107500 GCA_009176605.1 Armadillidium nasatum | reverse complement strand
ACCACTGCAGTAAGAGTTGCGTCGTCTTTCAGGGATGCATTATCGAATTTACAGCACAAGTGAGGGATGTCAACGGTTTTCCAAGAGCTAAACCTCTAAGAAGAAGGGAACTTTGTTGTTGCGTCAAAGATCATTTAGCAGTTGAGATGCATCACAGTCGACTTTTGAACGTCGACTTACCTGTGGTCAAAACACAAAATAAAGCAACCTCAGCCGAAAGTCACTCAAATCAAAATGCTTTTAAAAACAGAGTGGAATATTGCTTGCCTGAATTTGGTATTTCTGTTTGGAAATCTGCTGCTTTGAAGACAGAGGCTTTTGCACTAACAATATAAAAAGCTTGTTTTACGCAAAACACATTTAATGAATTCTTTCACCAATTTCTTATATAATGAAGTTTTAAACAGGTAAAAATTACAAGTAAATGGCAGTAAAAAAAAAAAGTTTTTTTTTGTATCTTTAACGAGTTCTTCACTTAGGTTATGATGAACAATAATAATCCTCGTTTTCTCAGATAGTTGATGAAATCTGTGTTTTCAAATCTAAGATCAATTTCATAAATTATTCTATATACCTGCATCTCTATATTTTTTTTAAAGTCTTCAATTTTGAAACCCAGTAAAACTGTTTAAAATATTCTTCTCTACTTTTCTGCACTTTACAAAGTCGTGTGTTAATTTTAATTAGTAAGATGTAGCGTATCAAATTTGTATCTTAATCTTTGTTTCCGCATGAATGTCTGTGGGTTTCATACCATTTGATGACGAAGATTCCAAACCTCTGTGATAAATAGATGAGCTTGTCTTCAATCATCTCGTCTGTAAAACGAGCACAATTTTCTTAAACCAGTGGGAGCTCCACTGTTATAATATACTCAAATATTCTTCTATATTGTTCAAAGATACAATAGCACAAGAGAAAGTACAGTAATTATTTTGGCATTCAGTGTGAAATCTGACTCAGCGTAAGGTAAGTAAGGTAAGACTCAGGTAAGTGAACTGCCAAACAGTCATTAACAATTACAGCCTGTGACTCGACAGTGTATGCTGTTTTTTTATCATTAGTTTTCTCAAGTGCAATTATCAGTTGATGCAAGAGTTAATTGCAAGCAATTGTATCTGCAAACTATTGAAGCCTATTCCAAAGAGAAGTTAGGAGAACAAAACTTACCAGCTTACAGCTAGGATATGCCAGAGTAGATATTTTCATTTATATATATATATATATATATATATATATATATATATATATATATATATATATATATATATATATATATATATATATATATATATATATATATATATATATATATATATATATATATATATATATATATATATATATATATATATAATTAGTGATGGATCGGATGTCATATTTTCCAATTTGCGGATTTGCGGATGCGGATGTTGAATTTTTGAATGCGGATGCGGATGCGGAAGTGCGGATGCGGATGCGGATGTTGAATTTTCGAAAGTGCGGATGCGGATGCGGCGGATGCGGATGTTGAATTTTCGAAAGTGCGGATGCGGATGCGGATGCGGATGTTGAATTTTGATGAGGATGCGGATGCGGATGCGGATGTTAATTTTGATGAGGATGCGGATGCGGATGTTATATATATATATATATATATATATATATATATATATATATATATATATATATATATATATATATATATATATATATATATATATATATATATATATATATATATATATATATATATATATATATATATATCACTATCACCTTTCCCACTTTCGTGAGGTGGTGCCCGCCACAATTCCCTTACAAACATAACTATTCTTACCTTTCAACGCTTTCACCACCTCCCTCCATCTCTGTCTCCACAAATCTTCTACCCTCGTCTAAACTCAAATTCCTTCCATCAAAATCACTCTCACTCCATCCATCCATCTCCACTTCGGCCTTCCCCTATCCCTACCTCTATCCACATCGGATCTACGTACCTTGCCCACCATTCTGTTCCTCTTTCATTCTTCACATATGTCCAAAAACCATTTTAGCACATCCTCCTCCTCTCTATCAATTACACCCTTCTTCCATTTACACATCTCCCTTATTCTTTCATTTCTAATCCTATCAATCCTTCTCAATTTATATATCGCTCTCAAATCTTTCATCTCAAAGACATTGAAACTTTTTCTCGACCGAGCACTTATCGTCTATGTTTCACACACATACAATACAGAAGGTGAACACATACATTCAAACATTCTTATCTTTATTTCTTTCGAAATTTTTCCTTTTCTTCCATACTTTTCTTAGGCCCCCCAATACTTTCATTCCTTCTACCACTCTGTTCTTTATTTCCTTTTTCCGTCCCACCCTTACCTTCCACCCAACATTACTAGATATTTGAATTCATTCACCTCCTCAAGTTTCCATTCTCACACTTCTACAAACCAATTCCTCCCTCCACATTTCCTCATCCCCACCTCCAATCCTCATAACTTTATTCTTCGCTGGATTGAATTTCAATCTCTTGTTTGCACATTTCCCTTCAAACTCTCTCACAAGTATTCTCATCTTTTCTCCAGATTCTGCCACCAACACATGCCGCATCATCTGCAAAAAGTAAAACATTCACTTCACATTCACCCTCCATATTTCTCAACGTAATACTCTTCCCTTCTCTCTCCATTTTTCTAAGTAAACCATTCATCAATAGATTAAATAACATGGAGATATTACAAACCCCTGTCTCAATCCCACTCCTATGCTAAACCAATCCGATAGTTCTCTCTTCACCCTCACTCTTGATCTACAATTCGCATATATATATATATATATATATATATATATATATATATATATATATATATATATATATATATATATATATATATATATATATATATATATATATATATATATATATATATATATATATATATATATATATATATATATATATATATATATATATATATAGGAACCGACCGGGGCCCCGGCCCCGGCCCCGGCCCCGGCCCCGGCCCCGGCCCCGGCCAACCCCGGCCATTTTTACTGACCCCGGCCCCGGCCCCGGCCCCGGCCAAAAATCAGGGAAAACCGGGGTTGCCGGCCGGGGTTAAAATGGCAAATTATACTTAAAATTTTTTTTTTTTTAAATTTTCAGCCGATTCTGCTGAAACTTTCAGTTATATAGATTTTTTACCGGTAAGAAAAGTCCATTTCTAGCGTTTTTCCGAGTCTATTACGGTTAAAAGTTTTTTTTTTTTTTTTTTTTTTTTTTTGAAATTTTACCCTTTTTTAATTGAATGGTAGTGCCAAACCACTTTTTAGAATGAGCTGAAAATTGGATTATTTATTCAAAATTAAATGGGATACAAAAGTCTCTAATAGACTTTTGTTCCCAGAGTTATAGGAAAAATGTTATAAGCCAAAAAAAAAAAAAAAAAAAAAAAAAAAAAAAAAAAAAAATTTTTTTGAACTAAAAAAATCCACCTTTTCAGACAAAAATTTAAAAAAAAAAAAATACAACTATGACATTTCCTATTTTTGGTGTGTATAGAGGAGGGGTGGGGCTACAAATTCCTCTATGTACTTTATTCGATGACATTCGTTGGTTTTGAGATATAGCCTTCAAAAAGGTCCATTTTTGGCCAAATTTCAATAAATTCCCAAAGTTTGAGAGGCTATATCTCGCTTCAAACAAAGAGCATTTAAATATGCACTAAATAAATATTGTTGCCCTGCCCTCTTCTAAACAATATTCACAAATAAAAGAAAATAGTAGGTAGCGTTTTTATAAATAATTTTTTCCTCCAGAAGGGTACGATTTTTGCAAATTTTTTTTCAAGTGCTTATATAACTTTTTTCTAGACGTGATATCAAAAACCTATTCCCACCAATGCAAGAAATTGGGGCAAAGGTATTCAGCTAAATTTTCAGCTCAGCTCATGTGGACCAGTGGTTTGATCCAGTTATTCATTTTTTTCAACTTTGGGTCCAAATAAGTTTCAAACCGTTATAGACTCAAAAAATGCTCGAAATCAACTCAGAACTTCGTGAAAAAATTCACATACTTTGAAAATTTCAGCTCAATCAGTCAAATAATAAAAAAAAAAAATTTCAAACAAAATATAAGAAAATTAAGATTTTTTTTTTTTCTGTTTCTTTTGACCGCTCCTTTTCTGCTAGTGAATGTTCATCTTTGTGTTTTGATTTTAGATACTCCAAAAAGATTTTGGTTGAAATTTTTTTTACTTGTAGCACCCGGAGGTTCTCTTCTAATTTTCTGACTGCAGATGTTAACATTTAGCTATTTCGAGCCTATCCTGAAACATTGCAAAGTATTCAAATACTGCAGAAGCTGATCTTTTAGCCATATTGACTGAAAGTATAAACAAAATAATAATTTTTAAATAATGCAGCTAAATGATACAAGTTTGATACATGGCAATAAAATAACAATGATATGTATAAATACAGGTTAAATTGATAATTT
Source organism: Armadillidium nasatum (assembly GCA_009176605.1). Taxonomy (NCBI): domain Eukaryota; kingdom Metazoa; phylum Arthropoda; class Malacostraca; order Isopoda; family Armadillidiidae; genus Armadillidium; species Armadillidium nasatum. The sequence goes on along the minus strand of SEYY01019156.1, from coordinate 103,017 downwards.
TATATCTTATATTTTTTCAAACTTTACCTTAGGGTCTTACTTAAGTAAACCTGTTGAATCACTATTATGAATTAGAATATTTTTTTTTTTAAATTTTTGTACTTTTTTTAAACTTTAACTATACAAAACTGTAATTTTTTGATTTTTTTTTGGAGAAAATGCATATAATCATTAATTTAAGTGAATGTTGGCTATTCTACTCCTTCCTTACAATTAAATAAACCTTATATCTAATTTTCTTAACCTTAAATTTCAGTGCTTTTGACCTCTTTACAAATTTTAGGAAACCCCGGCCAGAACCCCGGCCCCGGCCCCGGCCCCGGCCAAATTTGGGTGACCCCGGCCCGGCCCCGGCCCCGGCCAAAATTCCAACCCCGGTCGGTTCGGTATTATATATATATATATATATATATATATATATATATATATATATATATATATATATATATATATATATATATATATATATATATATATATATATATATATATATATATATATATATATATATATATAT
>SEYY01019156.1:90000-95000 GCA_009176605.1 Armadillidium nasatum | reverse complement strand
AAACTTTGGAAACAACGGAAGTCAAAGAAATATATATATATATATATATATATATATATATATATATATATATATATATATATATATATATATATATATATATATATATATATATATATATATATATATATATATATATATATATATATATATATATATATATATATATATATATATATATATATATATATATATATATATATATATATATATATATATATAAATATATATATATATTGCAGTAAGTAGAGAAAGTCACAATCCCATCATTTTTAAAACGATGCATTGTGAATTATGAACCAAATATACTCATTGCTACGCAACTAAAATACAAGCAAAATTTTGCATAGAAATTGATTCATTTTAAATATGGTAGAAAAAGGAAAGGTAACAATCCAAGGCAATGTGGCATTTCGAAAAGGAAGCCGCACAGTGGTCAAATTTGTCTTCTGAAACTTATTGCTGCTTAGACATTAAAAGTATTAATAAATAAAAATGCTATTACCAAATATGCATAAAACTTAAAGTAGTGTTAATTTGTATTACTGAATAAGAGCACAGTAATCTTTGCAACTGAATTAGAATATTATATATATATATATATATATATATATATATATATATATATATATATATATATATATATATATATATATATATATATATATATATATATATATATATATATATATATATATATATATATATATATATATATATATATATTAATAATAATAATAATCATAATAACTTCCTTTTGATAATTAATAAAGATATTGACGCACATTTTCGTCGTTAGTTGCTCACACACAGTTCATTATGAATCCATACAACATTCACTACTGATTAGTCTTATTAAAATGTATTCATTAATAAATGACAATTTTGCGCTGCCGAAAGTCGCACAGCTCATATGTCGAGAGGGAATCATGAGCCGAGTCGATGAAGACGCCGCAACGAGACACTTTTCTATGTTATATGTTGTGTCTAAATAATGCTATTTCGAGTCAGAAATGCTACCTTCGTTGCTCGAGTAAGGAGGAGATAATCATTTGTGCAGAAGGCAGTATCATGTACCGACATAAACAGAAACGATTCTTTAGAAAATATGCAGGTAGAAGGCAGGCTATTAAGAGCTCGAAAAAGCGATATTCATTCTAATGGCGATAGTAGATGGACAGTGATACAAGAGTTCAAGGAATAGAATGAGATAGGAGAGTGTCAGTAACGGTGAGGAAGGTTAATTAATGTGACGAAATTCACTAAATTTTCAAATTAAGAAATGGAATAAATGGAATCATCCCAGATATTTTGTTGCTCATTTCATTCAAGAAAGATTAACTCTTATGCAAAGTATATTATATATATAATATATATATATATATATATATATATATATATATATATATATATATATATATATATATATATATATATATATATATACATATATATATATATATATATATATATATATATATATATATATATATATATATATATATATATATATATATATATTTCTTCTAAAGTCTTGATCACTATTGTAATATATTTTTATAACTTCCTTCTGTGACGTTAACAATTTGAATCTACTTTTCTCATCGCAAATTTCAATCTTCACTCGACGCAGAAAATGATTCTTCTATTTCTTTATGATAGGTTTTATGAAGTTCGTAATGGCCTTTTTCCATAAGACCACTTATATATATATATATATATATATATATATATATATATATATATATATATATATATATATATATATATATATATATATATATATATATATATATATATATATATATATATATATATATATATATAATATATATAATAATAATAATAATAATAATAATAATAAATAATAATAATAAAAATTAAAAAAAAAAAAAAATAAAAAAAAATATATATAATATATATATATATATATATATATATATATATATATATATATATATATATATATATATTATATATATATATATATATATATATATATATATATATATATATATATATATATATATATATTTTATATAATAAAAATAAACGATCCTAAGTGGAGCCTAACTAGTTTTTATGATATTATTTGTGGGATTTGTTCATGAATGGAATGAGTTGCGTTCTCGGCGCCTTAAGGATTACCATTTTTAATCCTTAAAAGCACATTTAAAACAGGGCAACAAGCACGCACACCCTTAGGCTTTATTTTATAATAATAAATAATAAAAATTTATTGTCTTTTTTCCTTATGAATCTTTGTTATATGATTGTCGCCAAGTGGAAGCTATTTTAAATTTTTTTTATTTTTTTTATTTTTTTATTTTTATTTATTTATTTACTTATTTATTTATTTTTTTTATTTTTTTATTTTTTTATTTTTTTTATGGTTGCCAAACATGCGGCAAATTTCGAGTCAATTCCCAATTTTGGGAATGTTATTTGAGTTAAGATTATTTTTGGGTTTTCAACTTAAATTTCTTTATTTAAGTAAATATACTTGAAAATATATCCGAAATCGTAAGATTTTATAAATTTTAAATAAAAAGATAATGATTAGTAGTAAGATGATAATAATGATAATAAAAAAAAAAAAAAAAAAAAAAAAAAAAAAAAAACTCACACAACACACACAACACACACACACACACACACACACACACACACACACACATATATATATATATATATATATATATATATATATATATATATATATATATATATATATATATATATATATATATATATATATATATATATATATATATATATATATATATATATATATATATATATATATATATATATATATATATATATATATTATATATATTATATATATTTATTATTTTTATTTTATTGTATCTGAAGATACTGTTAAAATATCACTAGTTTAAAAGTGGAAATGTTACTCGTAAATAGTAATAAAAAAAATTGTTTTTATTTAATTTTTTTATCTCTTATTTATTCATTGAGGCTTTGTTTTGAAAAAAAAGAATTTTAGAATTGAATGCATTAATTTTTATATCTAAATAGCAGGAAACGCAACAAGACAAAAAAGAAAATGTCTGAATTAATAGTTTTAATAAAATGACGCTTGAGGCACTTGCCAGATTCAATGGCCTTTAAAAGATGTTCTCTTCAGTTTATCAAAGCAGCAGTAAAATTTTCTCTACCTAAATACGAAATTATTTCACCCTTTAGCAGTTAAGAGAAAACGTTTATAAAATTTACTGTGGGTGTTCGTTTGTGTGTGTTTGGATGCTAAAGAAATACAATGAATAAATATAAAGCTTACCTTATTCTAAAATTACATAAATGAACGCCGCGATTCTAAACAACGAAAAAGCGAATGAAATAATTAAGTGATTACCAGAATAAATACGTGGCCAAATAATTCCCCCCACGATTGCAATTCAAGTATTAATGACGTCACCACCTCAAATGAACAACTCATGAGAAATAAAAATTAGATAAAACAAAGATTGTCACAGGTAAAGAGCAATGAATGATGAAAACGTAAGTTATGAACAGCACATAATGTCTAAAAGAAGAAAACGCTATTAAAATCAATTTCGGCTATTCCAAACAAGTGGAAAAGATCCAACGAATGTTTTCATAAAGAGAGGAAGAGGAACTCTGTAAAGTAGAAATCTCTGCAAGATTTTAGGGCAAGTTACAAAGTTGATGTACTAAGCGTTTTGGAGAATGTTTTGTTGGGGGATACTCCCCTATAAATTAATTAATACTTAAACCGAAATGAGAGAACGATCTGAACTGAAAACTAAAATATTATTGTTGTGCGGAAAGTATCATGAAATTTAGTTTTTTTTCATTGATAACGAGGAGCTACGTCTCATATTAAATTTAATTCAAAAATTTTTTACTCAAAAATTAAAAATTTTATTTCTATATCAATACAATAGTAATAAACTCATTATAAAAAAAAGAAATAGAATATTATTTTCTATGAATACATTATATATTTGATTAATCCTTATACAGAAAATTATAATAATCATAAGAGTATCTATAATTTTTTATTTCTTATTTTGCCATACACATTTGTGTTATTTTGAACCTCAATCATAATACCAGCTCTCATTAATTGAATTACACTAATAGAATTAAGATATAGATTTTAAATATGTGGTGATTTTGGTTTTAACATTTCTCTCCATTTCTTAGCTCTAAATGAAACGTATTTTTATACATTTCTTATTATATAACTTCTTATATGGAAATATTTGCCAAAGAGAAAATGTGAAGTAATTAAAAATGAAGCAAAATTAAACAAATTGTTCCCCCAATGATTTTATACATTTATAGTGAATAAAATGTTGTCTCAAGATGACTTTATTAACCATTCCAAATTTTTAAACTGAAAGTTGACATAGTTAAGAAGGAGCTTAATTGAAAAAAAGTATAATAAATAGTTTCTACTTTGGCATTTCACGAGCAACCTGAACTAGATCTATATATATATATATATATATATATATATATATATATATATATATATATATATATATATATATATATATATATATATATATATATATATATATATATATATATATATATATATATATATATATATATATATATATATATATACCTTAAAAAATTAGAATATGAATATGCATGTGAACAAATATCTATATATATTGAAAAAGGAAATAAATAAAAAAAATAAATTAAAATATTTTTGTTTTTAACTTAATTAAGTGATTCAAAAAAAGGTGAAGAAAACTCTAATATTTCATTTTATGCTTTTAAAACAGGTGAAACGTCACGAATATTATTAACTCTATGCGACGCGTCAACAAGTGCATCAAACAGGTATTTTCTTCTCGGTTAATGTCTATTTTTAGTTTTCTTTCTTTCCTTAGTATATATATATATATATATATATATATATATATATATATATATATATATATATATATATATATATATATATATATATATATATATAATATATATATATATAT
>SEYY01019156.1:82500-87500 GCA_009176605.1 Armadillidium nasatum | reverse complement strand
ACATGTTTAGAAATATTTTACACGTACGCTACATGTTAATATTTTTTCCTTTTCTAAATAAACTAAAAATAAATCCTTTTTCGACTAGTCTTGGAAATGTGGAATCAGCTACAACACTTTTACAAACTTGTTGTAAATAGTTCTTTATTTAAATTAGTTTCAAACTTTTGCTTGAAACCTATAAAAGATTTTGCAAGTAAACTATTATTAAAATAGAAAGAGAAATTTTATTATTTGTTTAATATTTAGAGTTAAAATTTCCAAGCAAAGATTCAAACCTTGTTTTGAGATTTTTATATATATATATATATATATATATATATATATATATATATATATATATATATATATATATATATATATATATATATATATATATATATATATATATATATATATATATATATATATATATATATATATATATATATATATTTCAACTATCGATACTTAAATAGTGTTGGAGAAAAAGATTTAGTTATGAGGGAGAAAATAAAATAGTGGTTTAAAATTATAAATTCAGAGTAGTAAAGTAATACAATACGCAAAGATGGAAGATATTTTAATACATATATTAAAACAAACATTTTAGCAACTCAATGCATTTAAATTGTATTTTTAAATACATTCGTGTAAACGTGTTTATAACGTATTTAAAATACTATACATTATTTTAAATACTTGGTATATAAAAACATTCTACTGTATTTTAATAAATGCTTTATATTTAAAAAAAAAAAAAAAAAAAAAAAAATGTGGTCTTGAGTCGAACTCAGACTATCGGTTCATTCCTGATCTGCAACAGGAAGGAACACACTTCCTTTCCCACAATAGCACCAACATTGGGATTATCTCTCTGGCACGGAATACAACAAAATCATTCAATACATTCAATACAGTAGTGTCGCTTGTTAATCAAAGTGATTCTCTCTTTTCAACATTTCCAACAAGGTTATCATATTATTAGTTATCAGTTATTAATATTAGTAGTTATTAATTATTTCATGAAGGGACACGAAAATGATTCTGTCATCGAAATGTAGAAGCGGTGAACTCACTTTTAAATGGATTATATTTTCAAATTAAAAGCGATTAGGAATTAATTATCAACGTATTTAAAGTTCGTATATCTCATGTGCCCTGTACGAGGAGAGGAATTGTTCTAGCTGGCTTCTACTTAGGATCCGTATGTGATATCGAACCGGCGCACACACACACAAATACTGTATATATATATATTATATATATATATATATATATATATATATATATATATATATATATATATATATATATATATATATATATATATATATATATATATATATATATATATATATATATATATACTGCAAACCATTTTCAAAATTATTTACGAATATATTTCAGATACATTTTTCAGCATTTTCAGACACTTAAATACATTTGTAAAATGTATTTAGTATTTAATTAAATTTTTTGCACTGTAATTAGTATTTTGTATTTAAATACATTTAATATATTTTGTGTCCATCTCTGACAAAAGGTTGCATATTAAGGTTCATTTTCATATTAAAAAGATTTAAAACATAAATTTGTGATCTTACTGTTTTTTTTTTTTGTTTTGTTTTTTTGAAAATTCTGTGAAAAATACACGTTCATGGGAAAAGGTTTAAATTTAAATAATTTTGGGAAAAAATTCAAAAAGAAATTAGAATTATTTCATTATAAAATGACAACAGTTTTCTAAGCGTCTCAGTTAGTGCACAAAACCCATATTTTATTTAACAGAAATTGAATACAATTAAGATTATTAAATGAATAAGAATGACTTGGGATGAGAAAGTTTAAAATATTATTTTAAAAATAACTAATTAAATAAAAAGCTAAATAAAAATACAATATCTTAATTATATTGTTATAATTTTCCTCACATATTGTTTACTTTTCTTCTTAATATTTCGATCATGAAAGGAAAAGGTTAAAATCTCAGGCTTAAAATGATATTCTTTTAAAGCTTCCTCCTCCCCATTAATTAAAAGGTGTTTCCTTCTTTCAGGCTTATTAAAAACCAAATAAACCATTCAAAGTTAGTGTTAATAGAGGGTTTCGTGATTACTTCAAGATAATCGTTAGAGATAAGCGATGAATGAAGAGATCTCGAAGGGATTTAAATAATTTTACCTATTTTGGAGTTATGGTTCATTTAAGCTTTCCAAAATCAACACGTTTTAGTTAAGATATTTTTCAAATTTTAAGGCTAAAATTCCTTAAGGAGAATAATGGAAAGGAAAACGTAGACAATATATATATATATATATATATATATATATATATATATATATATATATATATATATATATATATATATATATATATATATATATATATATATATATATATATATATATATATATATATATATATATATATATATACCCACATTTTTTATTTTTATGTACTATTAAACTATTAATGAATATGATTTCATTTATTTCTTAGAGAAAAACTTATTGAAAATAAAATAATTTTGTTTGTCGGATTTCTAAATTAACAATGAAACAAACTTTACAAAAAATCGTAAATTCCATTTTTAAGTTCTTTAAATAGAAAGAAACTATATCTTAACTGATAGTAATTGTTAGACACACAGAATCCTTTTATGTTGTAGTAATTCAGATGTTTCACTCTTTCCTTCTAATCTTTTCTTCAATGGACATAAACAACATTAAAATATACCATCAATCTAAGATTAAAAGGACTGAAAATAAACATCCTTCATGAAAACCCGTTTCTCTCAATGATAAATTCGATGCATTTCTCTATAAATATAAAAGTCACCTCAAAATAAATATTTGTATATGCTAATTTTTCTCTCTTGCAGGAATAGCTTCTCTTCTGTTTTGTGTAACCTTCTTTCATGGGATTTTTTAATTTATCAGTTTTGGAAATGTTTACAAAATCAGGAGGGAGAATAATCCCTATATATATATATATATATATATATATATATATATATATATATATATATATATATATATATATATATATATATATATATATATATATATATATATATATATATATATATATATATATATATATATATATATATATTACAACTCTCGCGGGTCCCTCTTTATAGCGAAGTTGCTCACTCTTGCATGAAATATGCATTGTCTGAGATGGTTCCATTCATATTACTCTCCTTGAAAGTCTTTTTGTTTTAAATTTTACTATGTAGAACACCACTTCTCTTCTTTTAAACCCTTTTTTTTTTTTTGTTCTTAAATAAAATTCAGGTGCTTGGCGCTCCAACAAGAACCTCTATTTTTCTCTCTTATTGTCTTGTTCCCCAAAATTCAGTCAAACTAGGATGTTTTTGATTTGCACTCCAAGATCTTTATTCTCTCGTTTCTAATCTGGAGTCTTCCAAATTTCTCACTTTTTGGCTTACAGTCTCTTATCAATTTATATCTAACTTTATTTGTTCTTTTTATTTATTTCCTAACATTATACCGACCATTCTAAATTCTTAGACTATGTAAACTCGAAAATAAAACACGTTCTCTTTTCTTCTTTCTTTTTAAATCAACATTTTCCATGATTCCAATGTTCATTCAATTGCTTTCTTCTAGTGTTTAAGATACAATCTGCGAAATTGCTTTCCATTTCTCTATCCAGAATAACCTTGCTCAGATGATGCACCTCTCCATCAGGATTTCTGATCGCTTTGATGATCAATTCAACATTCTCGACCTTTTCTCAATTTCTAATCTTTCTCCTTAACCTGCTAAACTCTTTCCTCCTCTTCTTTCCAACAATCTTTTTATTTCTGTATTCTCTGAATTCTGCATGTCTTTTCAAGACTTCCACAAGAAAGACACCTTCCTACAGAGAAAAAACGTTTTTGGCCCTTTGGTTTCGCAAACTGGTTGGACTTAGGTCGTACCTCTTTGAATTCCTTTGGAAAGATTACTATTTGAGTATGAGAGATCCTCTGAATTCCCAAAGCACGTTACCAAAGTTATTCTCCCTGGAATGAAAGTGTACATTCATTCTCTTTCCCTTCAACTAAAATTCTTAAACCTTGATTTAACTATGGTTGTTCTCTTGCTATTAGCAAGGAATTGCCACTGTATTCAGAATCATTGTTTTCATTCCAGAATCGTGCTAAATCTATTCTACGTAAGGCTAAGATCTCTTTTATTTGTATAAAATGCAATAATCTTTTTGGTTCCTTTTCCTTGCACTCCTTCTAGCCATTTTCAAAAAATGTCAACATCAACTTTGATTTTTTCTTTCTTTCCTTTAGTATCTTCGGTCGAAATATCTGCCGTCTTACCTTCTGCTAAAGCTTAACTATTTGCTCATACACTTTAAACATTTTCGGAACTATTCCTTCCTCTCGACCTCATTTTATCGCTGATGTTGCAATTTCTTCAAAAGTTCTGATTTCAGCACTCTCTCTCTGAGCTTAGTAACAAATGAGCATACAGTCCTGACGTGTTCCATCTGCACTCTTATAACTTGTACTTCTGAGCTTGCAACCATCTTTAGTAATTTATTTCATATGTGACAATTAGCTTCAACTTTTATTGCTGAAAGTCTGAGCTCATTCAAACTGTGCCGAAAACGGCAACAAACTCCAACTCTTTGATTGTCATCCAGTTGCTTTAACCAAGGTTAATAAACTCCAAAGTTTTCGAATACCTTAATGGGAAGATCTGGAGACATTAAATCTTCTAATCTTAACTCCGATCGCCAGTATGCTTCCGTAAATAGTGCTGTGAAGGTGATCTTCTTTCCTTTCTCTTTGACAGTTGGTCCTCTGTTTTTCGGCATTACGGAGAATCTTCTGCTATAACGATGAATATAACGGAAGCTAGCATATAAAATCTTTTACTTCTAAACTTTCCTCTTTACATATCTATCCTTCTCTCTGATTTCCTTTGCGGTCGTTCCATAGCAATTGTTTTAGAATAGCTATACCTCATCCTTAGGGCTTTGTTCCACCCCTC